>MU223461.1:1006721-1042229 GCA_018584345.1 Thuja plicata | reverse complement strand
TAGTGATCTTGTCTGTATGAAAGGTCATTGATGCCATGTATAGTCACTTGGGTGCCGGAATCCATTAAGGGATTGCTAGGGCTGAACTCAAGGATGCGACGTACATGATGACACCTTCCTATATACAACTTAGGTTATCCTACATGTGTCAGTACCTCTGGTGTTGTTTAGTGTTCCTTGTTTTGGATTAGAGTTCTTCTAAGATCTTCCTATGCATGGTGTATGAGGTCATGTTTACCTTATTTGTAGTCTGGTTGTGTACCCCGTGTGTGTGGCCCTGTTATTATCTCCTCAGCATGGTGGGAGTGGACCTTTGGTTCCACGTGGTCGGGTGGTAGTGGTTCTTATTACCATTGAGATTCCGACGGATTCTTCTTCATGCTTGGTTGTTCTTTGTTGCAGTTTTATCTTCCTAGTCTTTTGGAGACTTGATCAGTTACTTGAGATGTGTATTGTACCCTATGTATTTATTGGTTATCATCCTTGGAGGATGCATTGTATTGTCTATTATGTATTATTACATACCCTGCGACTTGTATAGTGGATGTTGATTAGGTGGTATACCTTATGGTATCAGAGGTATATGTAATCTTTATTATTGAGATGTATGTTATTGGTTTCAGATTATGTAACCTTTATGTCAATTCTTTATTATTGTAATCGTAGATTAGTTTGTTTAAGTAATTCTACATGAAGGAACCCTCGAGAGTTGTAATCCTTGTATGTGTTGTATTTCATGTATGTCATGTACTTCATTATGTTGCTTCCACATTGTTATCATTATTGTTTGTAAACATTTAAAAAAAAAAAAATTATTCCGTGAACTTAGTATCATGTTTAGGTTAAGTTCTCCTGGGTTCCCTAGCGGGGCATTACAGATTAAGTGGCAAAAGATTTATTTGACCTAGATGAAGAGGTATATGATAACCTCAAGGGGTTATTCATGTAAGAGGAAGTAAGAAGTGTATGCAAGAGGATTTCATAGTTAATTGACTGATTGGCATGATCTAGCAGAGAAGGCTGAACAAGAGAAGCAGAGAGCTGCAAGAGTGATTTCTTGACAAATTTCCAAGAAAATCTAAAGATTGAAATGGGAATGGATGCCACTTAGTGAATTATAATTAGAGCTAAATTGGATCTAGATTTGCAAAGTAAGTTGTATGTATCAGATCACACCTGCTGATTACTTTTAACATTATAGCAGTCAAAATCCTTTAACTAGGTTGACCTAACAGTCATTGTATAAATCCTCTGAGCAAGGTGACAATCAGGTGGAATGTTCTAAGTCCTCTAAAAGGCAACTCCTGACAGGGTGATTAAATCCTTTAACCAGGTCACATTTAGCAATGTGTTTTGTAACCTTTAACATGGTTGGATCCTAACAAAGCTCACTTCAGAAGAGTGAAAACTTGATAGCATGTTATTGGTGGTTTTTCCCAAATTGGGTTTCCACATTAAATATAGGTGTCAACTTGTGTGAATGTTTATGTTGTGTTTTACTGTTAAGTTTCTGCAAGATGATTACATTTGAATAGTAAAATTGCATATGTATGTTGTTGATTTATGCTATTGCTACCGAGCAGATTTGAGTTGTTCAAAGTGGTATAAAGTTTAATTTGGTACATATAGACCTAAGGATAACTGATTCACCCCCTCTCAGTTATTCAAAATTCATTCTAACAATTGGTATCAGAGCTTTGGTCTCTTGAAAGTAGTTTGAAGGTACTTGGAGAAAAATATCAAGATGTATAAAAAGGAGGTACCAAAGTTGAACAAAGATAATTTCCCTGCATGACAGAGTTTGATGAAATTGCATCTGGCTGGTATTGGTGATTCTGCTAAGCACTATGTTGAACATGATTATGTAGCCCCAACTGCACCTGCCATAGCTACACAATTAAGAGAAAAGCAGGAACACAGTCAATCTATGTTGGAGATTGCATAATCTCTAAACTATCATGAGTTTGAAGACATAAAGAATCGTACAACTACAAAGAAAATGTGGGATGCCCTTGCAAAAATCTATGGAGGTGATACAAATGTACTGAGATACAAATCTAAAAGTTTAAGAGGTAAGCTTGATGAAATGAAAATGCAAGAAGGAGAAAATATAGCTCAATATTATGGTAGGATAAAGGAAGTTGTAAATTCTATTAGAGGAGCTAAGGGAACCATTTATGATAACACCATTATGAGAAAGGTACCAAGAACACTTCTTCCTATATATGCTATTAGAGTCTCTGCAATTCAAGAGTTAATATGTACTCCTAATAATAATTTGACTTTGGAAGGTCTGGTAGGCAGACTCACTGCATTTGAGATGTCAAACTTTGATAACTACACTCCACAAGCTATTGAATCTGCATTTAGACCCCAATTGGTCCTTAACAAATCAAAGAAAGGAAATAAATGTGTGAACAGTGACAAAAACACTACAGATGATGATCTAGAAGAACTTGAAGCACTCATGGAAAAAAAACTATCTAGAGGAAAAGGAAAATTCAAAGGTAAACTTCCTATCATTTGTTTTTCATGTAAAAAATTTGGTCATATTGCTGCAAGATGTCCTAAGAAGAATGATAAAGATGAAATAAAAGACAAGTACAAAGATAGAAAGGATGACCGAGACTTTAGAAAGTATAAAGATTACATAGACAAAGGTAAGAAATCTTGTTATATAGATGAAGAAGCATCTGACAATGAATTTGATAATATTGATGAAAATGATATAGAGGTTGTGTGTGTTTCTATGAAAGATGATTCTAATGATGATGAGAAAATTGCACTAATTTCTTATATGAGTAAAGGTGACTGATGGATTATTGACAGTGGTTGTTCACATCACATAACTGGTGATAAAGATAAATTTGAAAACTTAGATCAGTGTAAAGGTGGTTATGTTAAATTTGGTAATGATGCACCATGTCTTGTTAAAGGGAAAGGATCAATAAATTTAACTAACAAGATCAGATGTGACAATGTATATGGGGTTGATGATCTTAACTATAATCTATTGAGTCTTGCACAACTGAATACTTTTGGTTACAAAGTTTACTTCCATCACAAGAAAGAAAAGATCTATGATGCCACTAGAGAATTAGTTGGAAGTGGAGAGAAAACAAAAGGTAACTTGTTTTATCTAGACTTAGCTGATGAGACATGCTTGTTTGCACAATATAATGATGTTTGGTTATGGCATAAAAGGTTGTGTCATGTAAACTTTGATAACTTGGTAATCATAAGAAAATTGAAAAAGGTTAGAGGAATGCCTAAGTTGAAAAAACCTAAAAATGCAATGTGTAAGAAATGTCAATTAGGAAAAATGACTAAATCTAGTTTCAAAAGAAAGACTCCTACTTCTGAGGGAATTCTGGAACTGGTTCATACTGACTTTTGTGGTACCATTGGTGAGAAAAGTTACTGTGGAGATAGATACTTTATTATATTTGTTGATGATTACTCAAGAATGATGACTATTATGTTTCTTAAAGAAAAATCTGATGCATTCCATTTATTTAAGTGGTACTTGGCAAAAGTTGAAAAGGAGATAGGTAAAAGCCTGAAATGTTTAAGATCTGACAGAGGAGACGAGTTTATTTCTAATGAGTTTAACAGGTTCTTCAATGTCTGAGGGATAAAAAGATAGATGTCCACACCTAGGACACCACCACTGAATGGTATTGCTGAGAGAAGAAAAATATCTATCATGGATTGTGCCAGAACACTAACGATGGAGAAAAATGTTGCATAGAAATATTGGAGAAAAGCCATAAGTACAACAATCTATACCTTGAACAGAGTACAAGTCAAGAAAGGTACTAATGCTACACCATATGAGCTATGGTATGGGTATGCACCTAATGTAAAATATTTCAAAATTTTTGAAAGCAAATGTTTCATACTAAAGGATAAAAAAAATGGAAAACTTGACACTAAAGGTGAAGAAGGAATATTTCTTGGTTATTCAGCTAAAATAAAAGCATACAAGTGTTTGAATTCTAACACTAACAAAATTGTGGAAAGTGTAAATGTTAGAATTGATGAATATGTAGAAAGAAATGAAGTTGAAAGCACACAGGAACCTCAAAGTTAAAAATCATTTGTCTATATGGATGAGGAAGATTCTAGTGAATTACCTGAACCTGAGAAAGAGGTTGCCGAGAAACAGCCAGCACCTGCCGAGTCATACAACAAAGTTGTAGGCCAACAATAGGTAATTGTTGAGCTATCTGGTGGAGATGCTGAGTCACAGAATCAGCCTGAATTGAATGTGAATGATCAATCTAAAGCAGAAAAAGAACCTACTCTAGCAAAGTAATTAAGGAGGCACCATAAACCTAATCAAATCATAGGATAAAAGGATTCTATAGTTATGCCAAGAAGTAAGTTGAGAGACGGTACATGCTTGCTATGTGATTTTGAGCCTAAAATAGTAAAAGATGCCTTAGACAATGAAGATTGGATACAAGCCACGAATGAAGAAATTGAATAGATTGAGAAGAATAAGACTTGGACACTTGTACCTAGGCCGAATGACAAAAATGTAATTGGTACTAAGTGGGTATTCAAAAATAAGCTGAATGAACATGGAGAGGTAACAATAAACAAAGTTAGACTGGTATGCAAAGGTTATGCACAAGAGGAAGGAATTGATTATGGAGAAACATTCACCCCAGTTGCAAGATTGGAAGGAGTAAGAACATTACTTGCATATGCAGCCTACAAAGGTTTTAAAGTTTATCAAATGGATGTAAAGTCAACATTTCTAAATGGGATATTAGAAGAAGAAGTTTACATTGAACAATTTGATGGATTTTTTGACCCAAGTAAGAGGAACATGGTTTGCAGATTATACAAAGCACTATATGGAGGTAAGCAAGCACCAAGAGCATGGTATGAGAGATTGCACAATTATCTAACAAAGATTGGATTTTCAAGAACCAATGACAATAATAATGTGTATTTGAAGATAGAACAATGTAAAGGTACTTTATTAGATGAAATTTTTGTTGATGACATTATATTTTGTGGACAAGATGTGTTATGCCAAGCATTTGCAAAGGAGATGCAAACTAAATTTGAAATGTCTATGTTTGGTGAGATAAATTTTTCTGTTGGCTTACAAATATATCAGATGAAGAATGGTATCTATATTACACAATCAAAATATGTCAAGTAGATACAAAATTTTTTTGGAATGGAAGATTCAAAAACAGTGAGTACACCCATGGCTACTAGACAGAAGTTAACAAAAAATGATGATACAAAAGAAATTAATCAAACCCTTTATAGATCAATGATTGGAAATCTGCAATATGTTGTGCACAACAGACCTAGCACTGGTTGTTGGTATTGTTGTTAGATTTTTTTCCAATCCCAAGGAAACACATATGATGGTGGTAAAAATAATTCTTAGATATTTGAAAGGAATAGATGACTATGGTCTGTATTACAAAAAGAATGACAACTTTGAACTCAGAGTCTATGATTCTGATTGGGCTGGAAATGTGGATGATAGGAAAATCACCATAGGAGGGGCATTTATTTTAGGAAAAAGATTAGTTTCATGGAAAAGCAAGAAACAAAATTGCACCTCACAATCTACAGCTGAAGCTGAGTATGTAGCAACAATAGTTAATTGTTCTAATATTGTGTGGTTGAAGATACTACTGAAAGGTATGAAAGAAGAGATCAAAGAACCAATTGTCATATATTGTGATAACACGAGTGCCATTAATATTTCTAATAACCCTGTGATGCACTCTAAAAAAAAGCATATAGCTATCAAGTATCATTACTTGAGAGAGCTATTTCAAAAGGAGGAAGTGAGACTAGAATATGTGAACACTAAGGAACAGTTAGCAAACATATTTATAAAGGCACTACCCAAGGATGCTCATGAGTATCTAAAAGGGTAAATTAGGGGTGATTCCCCTAACTGAGGCTAATTAGTTTGAAATGATAATGTTGCATCAAATGTTATATTCAGAATATTTTTCACATTGATGCACAAGAAGTCACACTTTAGGATGCTGCCTAAAGCTGTGAAAAATAGACAAGGATAAAAAATGATAAGTCATAAGAAAGATGACAGGAACAACATGATATAAAGTTTAGAACAGAAGAATCTGCATGATGAAGATGTCAACCTCTTTGGCATTGTTTTCAAAGAGGGAGAATTTTACTAAAAGAGGGAGATGTTTACTATACTTAGAGATAAAGGGAGAGTTTACTCAAAGAGTGATTCTATAGATGAACATGAACAAACACATTTTAGTGTGATTACAGACACAAAAGGAAATATATTTTACAAGATGAGAATCAGAATGAAGCTAAAGACATTAATGAAGATTTGTTCATATCAAGGAACACAAGAAGACTTTTTGGATTGTATGGTAACTATAGTTGGAAAATTATTGTTTTATTGTTTAGTGTTGCCATCAATGCCAAAGAGGGAGATTGTTGGAAAGATATAATGGAAAAATTTACTGTTTTATCATTGATGTCAAAGCTTAACTAGCGAGACTATTGTTATCTATTTGAGTACCATATATATTGATTGATGAAGATGATTTAACAAGAAGACCAAGTGGAATGGTTGAGTTATGGGAAATCAAAAGGGTATTTGATCAATTGGTACTTTGGAAAAGTAATGTGTTGTTTATCTTTTGATGAAAGTTTACTGAGATTAGTTTATGCCGAGCAAAGTTTGTGATGAATGAGCACTAGTAAATTTCCGAGGAAACCAGTGATGACTGAGCGGAAGAACACAGTGTTGCCGAGTAGCAGTATTTTTGTAATTGTTGATATTTGAGATCTCTGGCCGACATAGTTGATTTTATTGGGATATGTAAAGTTAATTAAGGATAAGAATGATTGGTCCACACTATTTAAATTCACGGGTAACTATAGTTAATGCATGGATCAAAGATTTAATTATTAATTTCTTTGGAGAAGAAAATTAAATGTAAAGATGGAAAGATCTATTGGATCTGACCTAACCTAAGATCTACGATCTTGATTAAGCAGAAAAAGATTTATTTGACCTAGATGAAGAGGTATATGATAAAATCAATGGGTTATTCATTTAGGAGGAAGTAAGAAGGTATGCAAGAGGATTGTATACTTAATTGACTGATTGGAATGATCTAGTAGAGAAGTTTGAACAAGAGAAGCAAAGAGCCGCGAGAGTGATTTCCTAATGAATTTCCAAGTAGATGTAAAGATTGAAATGGGAATGGAGGCCACTCAGTGAATTAGCATTAGAGTTGAATTAGATCTGGATTTGCAAAGTAAGTTGTATGTATTAGATCACACCTGTTGATAACTTTTTAACCATTGTGTAAGTCAAAATCCTTTAACCAGGTTGACCTAATAGTCATTGTATAAATCCTTTGAGCAAGGTGACATTCAAGTGGAATGTTCTAAGTCATCTAACAAGGCCACTCCTGACAGCGTGATTAAATCCTTTAACCAGGTCACATTTAGCAATGTGTTTTGTAACCTTTAACAGGGTTGGCTCCTAACAGAGCTCACTTCAGAAGAGTGAAAACTTGATAGCATTTTATTGGTGGTTTTTCCCAAATTGGGTTTCCATGTTAAATAATAGTGTCAACTTGTGTGAATGTTTATGTTGTGCTTTACTGTTATGTTTCTACAAGCTAATTACATTTGAACAGTAAAACTTCATATGTATGTTGTTGATTTATGCTATTACTGTCCATCAGATCTGAGTTGTTCAAAGTGGTATAAATTTTAATTTGGTATATCTAGACCTGAGGATAACTGATTCACCCCCCTCTTAGTTATTCTAAATTCATTTTGACATCTCTTTGAAAAAATGGAGTTAAAGAATTCCTTTGGTGACTTTGAGTTTACTCACTTGTGTTGTCTCGAAAGGTGACCAGAGTTATATGTTGGATTAAGATTAGTTTGAAGTTTCATGCAGTTGTGTAACAGTGAAAAGAAATGTGGGTTAAGTCAAAATATGTGAGATTAAGTGATAGCCATTGATCTAAAATGTAGTCCTACGATGGTCACGAAGTCTTGATAAAAACTCTTGAGTTAATAAATATATCAACAACTTTGAGTTTACCCAGTCATGGTGTCTCACAAAGAGACCAAGGTCAAGAAGGTGGTTAAAACTCCTCAATCACGTGATATCTTTTAAAATCAATATTTAAGTTAAATATTGGGAGATTAAGCGATTTTCGTCAGATGAAAGATAGATCATGTGGTTAGCGTGAAGTCGTGATAAAAAGTTTCAGTTAGATAAAAGATAAAGAGATACCCCGACTACCGTCTGATTAAAAAAGGATCTAGTGGCTGGCGTTAAATCGTAAAGGAAACTATGAGTTAGTGATTTCTTAAAGTGACATGAATATTCAATGGGTCATGATGTCGTGATAGGAACTATGGTTGAAGAAGAGTTCAGTAAATTTTAAGTGTGTTTGTAGTAAGAAGATTTGAGCCATAAAAAAGAGAAGATCTGATGGATGGTGTGTAGTCTCCTTTAAATGTCAAAAAGTTTAATAAAATTTTAGAGATGTAGTGATGATTAATTTAGATTGGGACACATGGCTAAATATTTCAAAGACTTGAGTTAGCCAAGAAGTCTTGAAGCAAATCAAAGGTAAAGAATTTTCTTCTGCGACATGGAGGCTACTTAGGTCGTGAAGTCTCAAAGTAAACTGTAGTTAAGTGAAAAGAAATGGAGATTACGCACGAGCTGTTAGATTAAAAAGAACATTTATGGTAGTCACAAAGTATTAGATGAGAAAATGAAAGTACAGAAAGTAAATGAGATTACATGCAGGTCATCTGATTAAAAGATGATCATGTGGTGGTCATTAAGTCTCGATAAATAACTAGAGTTAACGATAACTATCCATGACAATGAGATCACATAGTCACACCGTCGCTGAAAGAAACCAGAGTAAGATCAAGGTAATACCTGGGGTTTTCTTTGCTCCATGTTACACAGTTGACAACCAATAGGAATGAAGAGATTATGAGAGTGTGTTTTAAAAATAGCCAAGATATTTTAAAAGAACCAATAAAATCAAATATTGATGTCTTTTTGAATATAATAAGGTTTTTATAAGAAAATTAATCATTTGAAATTGATCACCTGTTAGTTTGAAATGCCATGGCTAGGAGTAGGAATTGATTTTACTACACATAGAAGTAAAGAAAAAAAAATACTAAATTATGAATTCATGAAAGAGAATGGTGCATTAATAGGCATTGTCGATATTCATTTTATTTTACTAGTTTCCACATTTCTAGAGCTTAGAATTTGCATAGGTGAATCACATTTTCAGTAAGAATAGAGTTATCATGATTTGCAAGTGAACAAAGAAGTTTTTCATTCAGAATCCAGAGTGTGATTATCAGCGCTGAAGGTTTGAGTTATAAAGTGATTCACATTGGTGAGGGTTTTGAGTAGATTTGTTTTAATATCAGTGAAAAAGGAAGGTTGATCAGTTATAATTTACACCAGATAGTATGAGAAGAATAGTAAGTGTCGCCTCTACCAATGGGAAGAGCAGTGATGATGATGACCTTAAAGGAAAGAGGAATTATTTAGAATAATTCATTCAACTTCTCCCAGGCTCCAATCAAGGGAAAAAGGTAAACAATGAATACACAGGGATAATTATGCATAGATTAGAGATGCTAAAACACTAGACTATTTTGGTTATCACTTGTTCAATTATATCCATAAAATAGTGATGGCCCTATGCCCATATCAAACCCCTGGACTAGTGGATTAGCTAAGTTAGTTGTCCCTGATGTATTTATAGATGTGGACTTGATCTTAGAATTATCTAGTAGATATGAAAATATTTCAAAGACCATCAAGAAGGATGATGGAACTATTTTAGTGACCTTGGATCGAGCTTCATTCATGAAAGCTTTTGATATTTATAACCCTTGTTCCATAGAGATAAATTTGAAAGCCCTAGCTGCTAGATATACCGGAGAGGTTGGTATTGTATATAATTTGATCCAAGCCCACACACCAAAGGGAACTAGGAACTACATTGCCCCTATTCCAAGTGATCCTTCACCATACTTTTACAAAGACCTATTTTTTTTACATGAAATACATAGCATATGCCCTATGCAGATTCTTAGGTGTGAATAGTGGAAGGGAAAGGGTATCATCAAACATGCTGATGATAATTATAAAATTGTAGAGCCCTTATGTAAGTACTGATTATAATTACATCCAGTATGTAATTGACAAGATGCACCAAGGAATCGTTGATATTCATAACAAGGTAGGAAGCCCAAAGTTCCTGCAGTATGTTGGAAATACTGAGAGGGGGGGAGGTGGTGAATCAGTGTTTGATTAATCATTCTATTTAAAAAATTTGAACATAAATAAAATAACATATGAAGCTTAACTCAATAACACATAACACCAGATATGTTTACGAGGAAACCTTGATCAGAGGAAAACCCCGGTGGGAATTAGTACCCACAAATAATTGTACTAGTATAATGAACCTGTTAAAGTTCCTTTTCCCTGTTAGGAGAAATATTTACAATGTAAGTACAATGACCCTATTAGGATTCTTTACAAAAACCCTGTTAGGGGTGAGGAATCACTGTCAAAGATCTCACTGCTAAATTAAAGAAGGCTACAACCTCCTGAAGATAGATATGCACTATATCTGAAATTTGAGCTGTTGAAGTGACATGGCTGCCTGATCAGTTCATTTTATGTGTTGATGCTTTTATCTCTTAAAATAATTTATCTTATACTGATTAGTTCATACTGCTCTTCATTATTTTTTCTCTGTATATTCTCAACTCTTTCACTCATTACAAGAATGCATATTGAATATATATACATACTCAATAGATGCGACCAAAAATAAGACCTTAGTTGGCCCAAAAAATTTATATACAATGCTTCCAAACAAATTGGCTTAAGCATGTTTACAATAATGTTTAAGACATAGTTACTAACTTATTACAAGCATAGCCTTTACAAAACAAAATATTATACGCTAATCCAAAAACTGAGGTCTGCTCCATACTCTGTTCTCTGAAATGTTAGTGCACTTAATCTTTCTGTAACTTTCCAATACTATCATTCCATACCATGCATATATAGGGTAAACATAAAAACATATCATAGAGCTTAAGTATGAACATGCATATCCTGATTTGATGTTACACATGTTCATTGGTGCTTTGATCGAATGCATGATTGTGTTCTATTCTGTCTTGTATACTTAGCCACTTTTGTCTTCCAAGTTTACTTGACAAAAATTCATATGAATTTTTTGCCATAATGAAAACACAAAATAAGTCATATACATTCAGATTGTCAACTTTCCAACAATCTACCCCTTTTTCATTAATGGCAACAAAGGAATGTGGCCAAATTGTTTAGATTGACTTAAAAAAACTTTCTATCATAACTTTGGCTATATCATATTCTCCTTATACACATACATTATTCCACCTTTGACATTAATGGAAAAGGTGTCAAAATTGTAAGTCTCTAGATACATACTCCATGTACACATCTGGATAAGAAATTTGTAGATTTTTGATCTCTTGCTGCCAGAATGATTTTAGTGCGTCAACTGTCTAAAGATGGGCGTATAAGGCATATGTAAGCTTCTCCATCTTTGTCAGATCCATGCAGGGTCCTTGATCATAGGTGGAAATGGTTGTATCAATCCTTTTGATGTTCTCGTTCAAAACTGCTAAGGAGGGTGCAAGTGCATTTCTTAGTTAAGTCTGCCTGATCCTTATCTTACTGATCTCCATTTTATCTTTTTCTATCTTGTCTATCTAACCTTGATAGATATTGTTGCAGATGATGATGTCTTGGGATGATGTTTCAACTCATTGTCTTATGTTATCAACCAAGATATCTGCCTCTTCTATCTTCTTGATATGCTCAGAGGTGAGTTAGCCTCTATCCATGCAATTTTCTATTACCTTTCCGCCTTTTGATGCCAAGACTTTCACTATTGTTTGACCAATCTTTAATGAATTTAAATCTAAAGAAAAATTCTTTACCAATTCATTCAATCTTTCCTATTTATACTCTTCCTCTGCAGTTCTAGTAGCTGGGTCTACTAAACTTGTGAAGTGTGCCTTGAAGCTTGTTAGAATGCTATCTACATCATCAACTGACTGAATTTTATCCACTTTCTTGTCTGCAGGAACTAGTTCATTTAGAATGTTCACTGACTCCAAAAAGGGAGGGTTTCTCATAGCTTGTTTCTCTTTGGCTTTTTCCATGGCTAGGACACTGATCTTGATCAAGTCTTCTTCTCCCCATGCATCTAGACTTGCTGAGTCAGGAGTTAAACTTGACAAAAATAAAGTTGATGGTTGAATGGATGGGGTGAATATAGTATTATGACTAGTATCCATACATTCAATTTTTACTAGGATCTCCATAACTGGTGTTTCAATAGTTTGATTATCTTCCTCATTATTCAAATCTGTTGAATCTTTGTTTGTAACTTCATCTTGTTGTAAGGAAGTGTTATCAGTGCATACCTTCGTTGTCTCCTCAGAGCTGACAAATGCTTTTTCAACTTTTTCCATGTCATTTTCAGAAGCAGTCATGGATATCTTAATATCATCAATCACAATAGTTTCTTCTGATTCTTTGGCTATATTAGAAGGTGTTGAAATAGTGGGCATTGAATCCTGTGGATGTGTCATAGGCGCACTTTGAATCACTAGTTCTTTATCCTATTTGGGAGGGACTGGATTCACCTTTTTTGTAGGTGTCGTTGATGGATACATATGTCTATCTAGAAATACTCACTCAAAATCTTTCTGAGTCTCTTCACCAACTAGTTCACACTCTTTGTTCATGATATGAAGCATTATTTTTTTGGTTCTGAGATGAGGTTTTACAAAATCCAGTAGTATAGCTTTTCATCATGTGAGAAAATAGAGAGAAGACTTTCTAATGTTTCTTCTCTAATCCTCTTGTCTTCTTCAATTACTTTCCTTTTCAATACATCAAGTATGTTCCATACTTTTTCTGGTATAACTATTTTAAGTTCCAATACCGTCCTCTTAAATTAATCATGTGAGAGATAATCATAGAATGATTTTATGATTTGTCTATCTCTTGTTATTTGTCATAGGCATTCTTGATAGATTAGAGTCTTCCTTCATTAACAATTCTATTCTTAAGGACTATTAGAATAGGTCTGAATCCTACCCCAGGAGGGGCTTGAGTGTTCTTTAACTTTCTCCTTGTGGTCCTTGAGGATGGATGACTTGTGGGAACTTTTTTCTTCCTTCTAGACATATTTCTTGGTACTGAAGGTGGAGAGGATTCTAGATCAATAGTAGTTGATGGCATAGATGTACCTTCATCAAATTTCTTCATCTTCTTCTTGGGAATGTCATCAGACTTCTCTATTTTAACTTCTTCTTGTTTGAGCTCTTTTGCAATCCTAGCTTCCCTAGCTTTGTCTAGGTCTTCTTGTGTAACCCCATGAACTTTAATGATATTAGATGTGATTCTTGATGCCTTTCCTTTATTGTCTACACTGTATAAGATAGAATTAACTTGATTTGTCTTTTATTTGTAAGTACCCCATCTAGGTTCATTGGGATCCTTGGGCGTAGATAAGAGGACTTGTGCATATCCTTCCAAAACTTGATCTTCAACTTCATATCCAAATGGGTGAATCCAGTTTGTTCTAGGCTCAACTGCCTCCATGCAAGTACAGTCAGTTTCCACCTTGAAGCATATGGTGTCTTTGTATTTCTCAACTATCTTCTCTGATAATCTGAACCTCTTCTGCATTTTGATCCTGAATAAATCCATATCCATAGAGTCTTTAGCACTACTCTCTGATGTAGCCTTTAATGAAATTTGTGACATGGTAGGTTTACTCTTGTCTAGGTAAAGATTAGAAACTTTACCAATAATGTGATCTGAATATCTTGCTCTTGTCATGCTTGATTGCTCTAATGTTGTTAATCAGTTGTGCACACAATATCTCACATAGATTTTATTGATTATTATCCTTTACCATATTTATTGCTGCCAGGACAATAGCTACAGATACACCGTTCAGTCTGCTTGTGTGCCAGAACTTATAACCTAGTACCATAGTGTCCAATTTGATGTCAGTTTCCTTAATGGGATAAACAATCATTCCGCGTCTATCACTCCTAGATAAACATGCTTGTTCAACCTGCTTCTTAACATCCTTACTAGTGGGAAGAACTGGTCCAGTCTTAGGAAGTCCAGTCATATCATGAATTAGGTCTACAATAATGCAGACAGGAACTTCACCAATCCAATATAGGTCATCATGTATCCTGCTCAGTAGGATTTTAACCCATTCTAGTTCATAGAACTCATGCATGTTCGAATACTCAAAGATAGGGTTGTCAGTGAGATGTGTGTATTCATCTTTGAATGAATATTTTGGTTTCATCATTGAAGCCATAAGAGTAGCTATGCTATTATCTCCAATAGTTTCCTTCTTGCAATAGATGTATGCATGTATGTCTTCTACATGCATGACTCCTAGCGGAGTCTTGGAAAATGCCCCTTCTACATCATCTAGTATAGACTTGAATGGATGCTTCTTAAACACGAATCTCTTCCTTTCAGAAATCTCAAATACTATAGGGGTTGCCATACTTACTTGATGATTGATTAAATAGGGTTAAACTATAATTCTAATATGACACAACTGCTAGGGTTCCATTTCGACTTTAATTTGTTCACCAACCAACCAAATCATTAACCTTTATTGCTTTGATGCTAAGATTTCATGTGCTCTCTGAGTGCTCGATCTCGAATGCAAAGTGGGGATTAAGGATATTTTACAATATTATATAAAGGATTATTGCATTTAATGCTTGTTTTCATAAAGCGGTTTGCATAGATAATTTTAATTTTTTCTTCTGTCACTGCTCAAGATACGTGTCCATGCATACTTCCCTAATTTGTTACCAAATACATGAATCCATAGGTGCATACTTGGAGGTGAGTATACCATCCGCGTAGGGGTTCACAGCTAGAATAGCTCCCCCTAAGACCATGAGGGTCAACTAACTAGAAGTAGAAGGTGCGTCCACTATGGATGCATCTACTACTTTGTTCTCTTCATTATCCTTCTTTACTTCAACCCAAATTTTATCTAAATTAGCTTTATCTTTTACAAACTTAACTTCTCATGATTCTTCAAATAGTGACTTTTTAGGATTCTCTTGTCTCTATGCTCTTGACCTACAAAACCTTGAGATGTGTCCAGCTTTGCCACATGAGTGACAAATGATAGGAGGTCTGATGTTATTATTCATCATGCTGCACTACTTGGCAGAGTATCCATTATAATTACATATCTAACATGTAATGTTCTGCAAGTTTCTTTGAAGTTGATTTTTCTGATTGTATTAAGTCATATTTCTTTGGTTCTATTGTGACTGATTTATTCGACTTGTTCTGCAATGTATAGCCATGTGACCAAACTTATTACATGAGTAACAATAACCATTGAAAGTTATTACCTCTTTACAATCTCTTTCCAAGTGTCCATTCTTGTTACAGGCATAAAAAGTATGGTTAACTACCTTGTGTTCATCTTTGGGTGGTTCTGCTATAGCCTTTTCAATATTTTCAGTTTTCTTTCCTTCTGTAGATTCTGTTTGAGCTTTCTTTCTTTCTTGCATTGAATTGATCTCAATTTGAGCTAGACTGTATCCAACACTAGTAGTATCACTTTTTAGCTTCTATGCATAAAGTTGTGATTAAATTAGATCAAAAATTGTCTGTATTTTATCAATCTTGTCTTTTTCTTCTGTTAATTCAAATTCAATCTTTTTCTTGATGTTTTCCAACTCCAAGATTTTCATATTTGCTTTCATAAGTTCATCATCTAATTGTTTACTCTCTTTGGTATTTTCTTCAATAGCTATTAGGATATCTGTAAGTTGTTCATTCAGATCTTCAATGTTATCTTTTAAATACATGTTCTCTTCATTTAGTTTCTTGACCATTTTTCCCAAATCTTTTCTTAATTTCTTGATAAGCATTTGGGAGCCATAAAATTTTAGTTTTAGTTCTTCATTTTATTTTTTACATCTATCAAGATCTTCAAGGGCTGGTTCAAGATTCTTTTTGAGATGTTTTGTTTTTTCTGAATCCATGATCTCCTCAAGTGGTTAAACTTTCTTTCAGAGGACCAAATCTCTGATACCAATTGTTGGAAACACTAAGGGGGGGGGGGGTGAATTAGTGTTTGATTAATTATTCTATTTCATAAATTTGAACATAAATAAAATAACATATGAAGCTTAACTCAATAACACATAACACCAGATATGTTTACGGGGAAACCTTGATCAGAGGAAAACCCCATTGGGAATTAGTACACACAAATAATTGTACTAGTATAATAAACCTGTTAAAGTTCCTTTTCCCTATTAGGAGCAGTCTTTACAATGTAAGTATAATGACCCTGTTAGGAGTCTTTACAAAAACCTTGTTAGGGGTGAGGACTCACTGTCCAAGAGCTCACTTCTCAATTAAAGAAGGCTATAACCTCCTGAAGATAGAAATGCACTATATTTGAGATTTGAACCACTGAAGTGACATGACTATCTGATTAGTTCCTTTTATGTGCTGATCATTTTATCTCTTAAAAGACTTTATCTCATACTGATTAGTTCATACTTCGCTTCATTATTTCTGCTTTGCATATTCTTGACTCTTGCACTCATTACAAGAATGCATATTAAGTATATATACATACTCAATAGATGCGACCCAAAACAAGACCTTAGTCAGCCCAAAGACTTTATACACAACACTTCCAAACAAATTGGCTTAAGCATATTTACAATAATTTTTAAGAAATAGTTAATAACTTATTACAATAGGCGCATAGCCTTTACAAAACAAAATATTATATGCTAATAAAAAAACTGAGGTCGGCTCCATACTCTGTTCTTTGAACTGTTAGTATACTTAATCTTTCAGTAACTTTCCCATACTGTCATTCCGTACCATGCATGTATAGGGTAAACATAAAAACATATCATAGAGCTTAAGTATGAACACACATATCCTGATTTGATCTTACACATGTGCATTGGTGCTCTGATTGACTGCATGGCTCTATTCTATTCTATCCTTTATAAATGGCTTCCAAGTTTACTTGACAAAACTTTATATGACTTTGTTGCAATAATTACAACACAAAATAAGTCATATACATTCAGATTTTCAACTTGCCTACATAGTATTCTTTGCTTATGCATCTCATTATGTTCTACAACTTCAATAGTATGGACCAATCAAATTTGCAACTTAGAAGATTCTATCATGGAAAGATCAACCTTGTACAATTATGGTTAAGGGTATGGAATTACACTTCTAGGGAGAATGAGTTTTGTACATTTGATAATTGGGTAGTCTACCCATTGTTGAGAATTCTAGGGGTGGATATGACTAGGCTTCCAGTGAAGGTGTTGCAATTATTAGGACCCTGCCAATTTTTAGACAAATGGAATGGAGATCATAACTGGGGTGACTTCTATTGTCACCAAAATTTCACACTAATCAAAGTATATGGTTATTCAAAGCCACCACATATCTTTCCTTATAGATGTCAATCTCTAAGTTTTGTTGATCATTACTATCCTACACTTAGTCATTTATCTAGGTAGGTTAGCCAGTCATCACTGTGGCCAAGCTATCTAGTATAGGCCGACATAGTCATTGCCGAGCAGTTAATGGTTTCTGAGTGACTCAAAAATCAAGCAAAAGTTGATCATATTCATGTTGAGCACCGGAGTCTTAATATGCCGAGCAAGATAGTTTTGACATACATGTTAGGAATGGCACAAACTTGAAGGTAAACTATTTTGGGCTGACTTGTTCATCTATTTAATGATTTCAATGAAGTTAATTATGCATTAATTATTTGATCCCAATGCATGGCATGGATCCAGTCAGAAAATTGGAATGCCCAAGCAGTATAAGCATTTGATCATGATCGTTGATCTAGATCTAGATGACAGATTTGTAAATTATATAAGATTTCTTCTTAATCCCTAAAAAATGTGGTGTAGGTGTGTATGAGAGCAGAAGTGTATGCATACATGAAAGTTGTACAAAGGGTTGTTTTGATAGAAAAAACATAGATCTATCAGAGTGAAAGAGAAGTGACCAGCAGAGTATAGACATATTAGATTATTAGATCAGAGAAGGTATTGGAAAGAGGATATCTGTTATCAACATCAGAGTGCATAATGAAGGATCAGTTCTTGAGACATTCTAACCAGTGTATTAGGTGAAATCTCTTAACAGAGTGGCTCGAACAGACCTTTCTAAATCTCTTAACTGAGTGCTTACTTTGTTGTAAGTTTAAATCCTTTTACAAGGTAGACTGTAATTATCTATAGCTCTTAACTGGGAAGACCTTTAACCAAGTAGATTACATATTGTGATCAAAATTTGTATCCCTAATAGGCACACTTTACTGCTGTAGTAGTCAATATTTTTGTGGGTGTCATCCCCACCCCATTTTTACCTTATTCATTTTTGGGTACCAAAATTATGTGTCTTGAGTTATTTATTTACTATCATGGATGCTACTAGTTGTTAGATCAATTACATTTATGCATGGTTGTGGATTATTCTTGTTTTAAAGGATAAATTTTTTAAGATCCAATTCACCCCCCTCTCAGTATCTTTCTTTCCCATATTATATTTCCAACAATTGGTATCAGAGCTCAGTTCTCCTACAAATTTTTTTAATCAACTTGGGAGTAGAGATCTTGAGATGAAGATTTACGAATTGGGAAAAATCATTGAGATTAAAAAGATTGAAATTTACTAGCATTACATCAGATTGAGACAGCAAGACAGGAATTGAGGAAGTCCTTGATATCTAGGAAATATTTGGCCAAACAAATGGATGATACTCATTATCAGGAAAAAGACACTGCAAATCAATTTCACAATGGAAACTCTACTGAGAGTGATGCAACAATTGTAGATCTACTGGAAAGGAACAATACATTGTGTGAAGAAGTCAGAAACCTAAAAAGAGAACAAGAAATGAAAATAGTAAGACTATGTGAATTAGTGGAACAAAAGAGGAAAGCTGAAGATGAAAAAGCTATGACTAAAGAAGACAAAAGAATGATGACCATCAGACTTGATGAAAGGACACATGAAGTACAAATGATGACAAACAATCAAGTTGACATGGTGAATCAACTGCTACTTGCAAATTAGGAGATCAGTAGGAAAGACATGGAAATTATGAATCTGAAAATAATCAATTGAAAGATTAATTGAGATCTGAGAAAGAACTAAATGAAAGATTGAATAGACCCAATGAGGCTTTGACTCATTTTGAAAACTTGATGGAAGCATCAAGGAGATCTAAAAATTCTTGTGGATTAGGTCACATTGAACAACAAACATCTACTGAGAAAGGAGAATCACCTAAAATTGGTGAAAAGAGGAATGCAAAGTCAAAGAACAACAAGCCTATATGCCATCACTATGGAAAATTAGGACATACAATAAACATCTACCGAAGCAAGCATGGTAAGTCCAATCATAAACCTAAGTTCAATGTTTTTTGATTTAACTGTAAGAATTTTAGACATCAAGCACATGAATGTTGGGCAAAGGCAAATAATGAACCTCCCACACCTAGATTCAATGGGTATTGTTACAACTGTCAAAAATTTGGACATAGAGCACAAGATTGTAGATCTAATGCTAAACAACAATGGACATCAAAGACACAAGAAAAAGCACCAAGGAAGGGTAACACTTAAAATTGGGATTAGAACACATGGCATAGTTGTCATTACTGTGGTGAGTATGGACATATTCCAAAAAACTACATAAATACACATTCCATAGGAAGATCTAAGAGTTGGATGAATGGAAGCCTAGTTTTCTATAATTGTTTGAAAATTGGTCATACTAGGAAAGATTGAAAAACAAGGGTACTTGCTCCCACTATTGAGAAGATTAGAGCACAAACGAACCAAACATGGATAAGGAAAGCATAACCATGTAGCAGTGAAGCTACTGAAGCCAAGGTCACCCAATCCAATGGATCAGGTGATCCTACCATCACTAATTAAGCAAAGAAAGGTATGTAAGGAACTATGTTTATATCTCATATCTTTTATCAGTTCCTAACATATAAAAGTGCAATAGTCCATATCTACATATAATAAGATGCATCAGTGCATATTTTGAGTTATGTAGTGAGCAAAGTAAAAAATGCACTATAGGTGCCGAGAAATAGTATATTTATCATGTATGCCGAGTAAGTTTTGTTTGATGTTCGAGAGGTAAGTGAATTTTGTGAGTCAGCTGAGGACAACTGTTTGACACTCACTCAACGAAAAGAACATTTAATGTTGACCTAACTTTCGAACGTTGGAGCCTATATAAAGGGAAGAGCTATTTCATTTCTTCTCACCATGTGATTAAAAATTTCATAAGAGCAATTGTGCATTTGTGAACTTGAATTCTACAAAGATTTTCAAAGATTTCTACAATGTGTCATCAAAAAACTCTTCAGTGGAAAGTGTGGATTTTGTCACTTGCTGAGGTACTCTGTTCGTGATCCTTGAAACCCTATTTTTCATAGAAAATGGCCACAAGTTCTTCTGCACCAGCTAAGAGAATGGAGAAGGAGTTGCTAAATGTTCAATTGGTAAGGAGTGACACCTGTGCGCCTCCTAATTTCTGAGAAGTTCCTAAGAGCGCCATCAAGGGTGATCTGACTAAAGACATATAATCAATTCCACCAAAGGTACACATGATTCTTGATATTAGGTCATGTTATATGTGCAAGATAAGTGAAGTTGGAGACCATGAGATAAGAGCATCTTATAACAAATTATGCATTGACAGAGCCATAAAAGATGAACACAAACATTTAGCCGAGAGAAGGTTAACTCGTGCCCTAGAATTTCGAAGGGAATTCAGAATAGAATGGATCAAGATTGTTCTGAATCAAATATGTGACATGAACATATGGCTAGAGAATGGACTAGTTAAGATTACAAAGGAAATCATCCATCATGTAACCATTTATCCAATTCTAAATAGGAAGAAAACTATGAGATGTCAGAGTAAGGAGAAAATAGAAGAATTCACTAGAGTCATTTGGAGCAAAAGAGGGATGATGATATCTACTATTATAGATTTGGAGCTTGATTTTTCTGTTTGGGTTATAGCTCATAAGTTTTATTAGTCAAGCTGAATGGATAGTGTCCCCTACATTACAGTCAACCAGGCTTGGAAGATTATAAAGAAGGATCATACCTATGATCTTGCCGAGCTTCAACTAATGCAACTAGCTGAGAACCTTGCTTTAATAAAAAAGGCAAAGAACTCAATATGTAAGTTTGGATCTCTTCTCACTTGTATATTTTTCTACACAAATAATACATTTCCTACTTTTGGAAACATAGTGTGGAAAATAGACAAACCTATCACACAACAAATCAATGCAATTATTAAGCAATTAGGTGATAATTTTGACAATGTGATGGGAACATATTTTGTGGAATTCAAGAAATAGATGAGATTATGGAGTAGAATTCCCAGTTCACTAGTTGAAAAAAATTATGAGGATGTTTTTTTCCTAGTAGACACATATTTCACCTATGTGCAGGCAGTAGTGTCAAGGGTATCATGGCTAAGGCCATTAACTTATGAAGTAAACATTGATGAGACATCTACAAAAATAACAACTCTATTGGTAGAGGAAATTGATAGTATAGTGAAACATTTTGGAAACTATGAAGAAGCTAAACCCAAAATATCTATGGATTTGAAGGCTGGAACTATGGAGAGAAAAAAGAAGAAGATTGTCAAAAATATGAAGAAGATGGTTGGTATTGGGAGTGATGAAGAAGTAGAGGATGCACCATTGGGATTATCAATAGGACATGGAGAAGATATGTTTAGTGAAGAAGAGGAGAGTGAACCTGAAGAGGAGGTCACCATGAAAGGAAAAGGGAAGCAACTAGTAGTTGATAAGGAAACTAAACCAAGTCAAGCCAAGTCTAAGGCTACCCCTCTTGTAGCTAACCGGCCTAGGATAAGAGCATAAATTTTTTTTGTGCAAGCTGAGACAACAAAGGTATATACAAAGAAGACTTCTGGTGAGAGTAGTTCTGGTAAGAGAAAACAAGTTGGAGCAAAGGCTGTGCCGAGCCAACTTAAGAAAAGAACAAGGAGAAAATTAATCCTGAGTGATGAAGAAGATGAGGAGAAGATGGATACTAATGAACTGAGCAACATACCAACAACATCACATAAACCAATGACCAATATTGATGAGGTATGTAAGAACCTAAGAAGTAATGCTGGTTTAGTAGGATTTAAGTTTATCAAGTATGAGAAGCAAAGCATAGCTAACAAGCATAAGATTCAGGAAGCATTAATAGATATGATATGCACATTCAAGATGATGCCTATAGAGATAGGAAATCTTATTCCTATAGAGCTTTATGATATTTTATCACAAAAGTGGCAGTATTCTTTAATGACTAAAAGATAGATAAGGGAAGGAACGCTAGCTAAGGTCATTCCTGATCTAACCAAGAAACAAATAGGTAAATTCATAAAACAATATCAGAGGAAGTTTATTCCTAAACAAAGAGCCTATGTAATTCTGAAGAATGATGTTGAAGGTGTAGTTCAATAGAGCACTAGAATATTGAAGGAAAATTTTGGGTTAATCACAAAGAAGGCTAATGATAAAGGTGAAGGCACCTTAGAGCCGAAGGAAATGGAAGAAGAAACTGCTACTAAGAAGACAGAAACTAAGACTGAACCCCAAAAGGAAATAGGTGATGTGGAAATTACAGATTTGACAATGGATAGTCCCATTGATAATACACTTGGAGAAAATAGAAATGTGGATGCTGAGGATCAGAATGAGCCGATTGACACAAGTATTCAATCACCTATTCGTACAACTAAGGTTGAGACTAAGATAGTAGGAGAAAAGGAGGTAATCATTACTAATCCACCTATTTTAGAGGTTGTACAAACAGTTTTAGAGAGTGGAGATAAGATGGAGGAAATTGCAAATAAGCCTACATAACAAGAGGCTATACAAGTGTTGGTGGATCTACCACACTCTACAACATCTACTCCCATAGGACCCAATATAGGAAATATACCTGATCAATAGGTAATCTTGACTTAGATGAAGGCAACAATTGATATTAATAATGATAAAGGTAAAGATATCACAGTACCTGAGCTGAGTATCAACTCTTTAGAACTCAAAACAAAGAAGTCACATAAGAGGAAGTCACCAAGTCCAAGTGTCACTTTGGATGAAGTGATTGTGATTCCTAAATGGGATATAGATAAATTGACATATGAGCAGATTCAGACTCTGCAAGACCTTTTGAAGAGGAAGAAGAAACAAGAGGAACTAAAAAGGGAGCACCAACAAAAGTAAGTGTTACATGAAATAAAGGATATTTTTGTTAATGCTTTTGACATAGCAGATATAAATGAACAAACATCAATCTTGGAACAGTTAGTCGATATTGTGTAGAAAGTTAATGATGAAAATATTGAGGCAAATGAAAAGTTGCTACAATGGTCTGAGAGAAAATTTGAGAACAACGTTTTGGAGAAGATATCAACAAAGATTGCTATCAAACAGGTTGAACTTTCTTCTCCTATTAGTATTCTTGAGGAAGTTGCAAATAATGTTTATTCCTTGTATAAAAAGTTATTTGATGTAGAATTCTTTACCAAGGATAACCAACAAATTATTGAGAATTTTCAATTAGCTTTGAAGTCAACATGGAGTACATTGAGTATGGATGCTAGTTCTAGCTCCTTACAGTTTTACAAGTTGACTCATACACAAAGGAGATTAGTCGAGCTTATGGCTGAAGATGGTAGAATAAGAGAAAAGTTAATAACTATTCAGACTGCCTTAATACCTCATCTGGAGGTTATATAGAATGAACTTAAAGATGCAAATGAATTATTCAAGAGGGATTCTCATCTCTCTACAACAGATAGTTTGGTAAGTCTCGGTGTTGAGCTAGAAATTAAGGTAAAAGTTATGAAGTTTGTAAAGGATAGTTGGGATATAGCATTTGTACCAATATTATAGCTTCATAAGTCATTTTTGGATAAGTATGACTTAGCCCCTGCAATTATCAGTGACAAAAAAGGGGGAATCAGATAAGGAAACTAATAAAGATGTGCAAAATCAGGCATAATATTTTGTAAGGCATGTATATTATGTAAGTATGAAGTATAACCTTAGGGAAAGTATGTTGTGTACTAAGGAAAACTTTTATGGATGTAAAAAAATGGTAAGTGTGTTTTTGCCACTAATATCAAAGGGGGAGATTGTTGATCTCTAAGTTTTGTTGATCATTAGTGTCCCACACTTAGTCATTTATCTAGGCAGGTTATTCGGTCATCACTGCGGCCGAGCTATCCAGTATAGACCGAGCTATCTTGCATAGTAGTTTTTGAGCAGTTAATGGTTGTTGAGTGACTTGGAAATCTAGAAAAAGTTCATCATGTTCATGCCGAGTGCTAGAGTTTTAATATGCCTAGCAAGATAGTTTTGACATACATGTTAGGAATGGCACAAAATTGAAGGTAAACTATTTTGGGCCAACTTTTTCATGCATTTAATGATTTCAACAAAGTTAATTCTGCATTAATTAATTGTTCCCAATGTGTGGCATGGAGCCAATCAGAAAATTGGAATGCCCAAGAGGCATAAGCATTTGATCCTAATCGTTGATCTAGATCTAGATGCCAGATTCATAAATCATATAATATTTCTTCTTAAACCCTAAAAAATGTGGTGTAGGTGTGTATGAGAGGAGAAGTGTATGCATACATGAAAGATGTACAAATGGTTATTTTGATGGAAGAAGCATAGATCAACAGAGTGAAAGAGCAGTGAGCAGCAGAGTAAACAAAAATCAGATTATTAGATCAGAGAAGGTATTGGAAAGAGGAGTTATGTTATCAGCATCAAAGTGCATAATGAAGGATTAGTTCTTGAGACATTCTAGCTAGTGTATTAGGTGAAATATCTTAATAGAGTGGTTCTAATAGACCTTTCTAAATCTCTTAACCGAGTGCTTACTTTGTTATAATTTTAAACCCTTTTACAAGGTAGATTGTAATGATACATAGCTCTTAACCGGGCAGACCTTTAACCGAGTAGATTACATATTGTGATCAAACTTTGTAGCCCTAACACGCACACTTTATTTCTGTAGTAGTGAGGATTTTTGTGGGTGTCATCCCCACCCCAATTTTACCTTATTGGGTTTCTGGGTTACCAAAATTCTGTGTCTTGATTTATTTATTTACTATCATGGATGCTAATAGTTTTTAGATCAATTACATTTATGCATGGTTGTGGATCATTTTTGTTTTAAAGGATAAAAGTTTTAAGATCTGATTCACCCCCCCCCTCTCAGTATCTTGCTTTCCCATATTGTCTTTCCAACAATAGAGTGCCACCCAAAATTGCAATCATGGAGTTTCTGTGGAAACTTATGTTAATAGATAGGGAGCATTTCACAATAGAGAAGAGGGCCTATGACCATTTCAATGGATGGTTGAGGCACTACAGAATGCATGTTTCCCTGTACAGATATATTGATATAGAGGGATTTATAGAAAGTGCCAAGAAACTTTTAACACCGACCATTCTGATTACCAAAAGGCATCTGCCTTGTGAGCAAGAGGGTTTGATTAGAAACATCCTTGAAGAGGATGTAATTGCAGCAAGATTGAAAAAGTATCCTGATTTGATAAATTTGGAGCAGAAATTAAAGAAGAAAGGGATCCCATTTGTTGGATATGTTTGGGCCTAACTACAATAAATTTGGGCCTTTAATCAGGTTAGAGGATAATCAGATCAAACCATTAGGAGTATGGAGCATTGAGTTTGACACTTTACTACCTAATAAAGAGGTATATATTTCTGACAATGGTGAATTGGATATGGAGAGATACAATAAGATTTTAGATGTGGCCTTTAAGGCCAAAATAGATTTCAATAAATTTATAACAAATGTCAAGAGTATTACAGATGCTAGATGGGAGAGGCAGAATGTACAACTTTAAAGCATTCAAAGCTTTAATTGGCCTATAAAGGATGATGTTACAGAATGGGATGTTCTTACAAATCCCAAGAAGAAGGAGAAGCCTTCCACTATTGATCTTGACATTATTGATGAAGAGTAGAAGGACACATGACACCTGGTCTTTGAGCACAAGGACGTTAGTCATCTTTAAGACTAGTGTAAATTAGCTTGTAATGGTGGTCACTAGGTTTTACTACAAATATTGGAGGCTATCATGAACACATATAGACAAAGGTGCCAGTAATCACAAGAAAACAAGATCAAATATAATTTCATTATTCATTTTTGTCCATCCACTACTTGGTCTCTTCTTGTCTTTTGTCTTCTTCTATGATTTTAGGGTTAGGTCTTAAACCATCTGAAGCTTGTTGTATCCTTACTTATTAAGGATTCCAAGATGGTTTTAGACTATAAATAGAACATGTTTTAACTTTTTAATGATGATGGAATATAATTACAAGGTAGACTACTAAATTTGTTCTGAGCCTCTGTACATTTTGGTCTATTGAATATATTTTGAAACTATTAGACATTAATAAAATACATTGCAATCTCTGTTTTATATCTTGTGTTGTCTCTTTTTATTTATGTTCAAGCTTTTATATATTCAATTTTCAAGGCATTTAAATATATCAATTACAAGGTGATTGTGTAGTCATTTGTGAGGTCCTTCAAGGAAGGAGTAATTCTTTTACATGATCCCAGAAAGATAAATATTGGTATTAAGATCTGATAACAAAGTTTTAGGAGTGAATGGATAGTTTGTAAGGCATTCTATATAGGTTATTTGTATTTTTATTAATCACCTAATTGTGGATTTTCATTTAAGATTGACTCATTTCCCATAGGATTAGGCACTGGTTTATGGTTTGGAAAGTAGTTCTTCATCATCCAATATTTAAAATCAATCAATCAATTACACTTCATTAATAAAAAGCATATATTTTCAAGTAATTGTATTACAGAGTATACAATTCAGTTTGCTAATTCCTTCAAGAGAGAATCAATAGGTTAACCCTCCTAAGTTTAGAGAACTATAAAAGGAAGAAGGATGAGAATCCTTATCACATTACTATTTTCTATTTTCAAAATAATTGTTTGGCTTATTAAGCACTGTATCAGATTAATCACAGTCATTTTCATAGTTTTCTATCTATTGATACAGTAAAAGGAAATTAGCAATCTAGTAAAAGACCTAATCTACTGTAATAGATACTGCAATTCAGTAAACATTCAAAGGTAAACTTGCCTAAGTTTGTGGAGCTTAAAAAACAAGGAGGATATTATCCAATCCTCATCAATTAGGATTTTTCTTGCATAGAGTAAATTAGAAATACACAAGAGTAAGAATTTGCACTATTTTAAGGTTCTTGTAATAAAAATCCTTAACAAAGTTACGACTCTACTGGGGAATTAAAAGAATTATCTTAGACTCTGGTTGAAGAAGATTGAGTTTAAAATACCATAGATCAAGTTTTCCCATTTGAGTTGCACTAACAAACCGGTGAATCTGCTGGGGCATTAAAAGTTAAATTCAGAATATCTCTAGTGTTTAAAAGGTTAAATCAAGTTTACAATTGATTTTTCCTATCTAGGCCATTCTTTTAGTATTCATATTTCCTAAACTTGTGTTGGGTGTGTTGGTGCTATTTCTTGTCCTAAATGTGCCTTGTAATTTTTATAAGGTCTCCTGTCATTTGTAGTGTCAAGGGTTTTTAAATTGGTATTAAATTTGATTTTATGCCTCTGCAAAATGTGCCTAAACCCTCAACCTATTTGAAAGTGGTCAAAAGTGACTGAAAAACCCTAAGTGCCTTGGCCGATTCTATTCTTGCATTACTTTTTTGGTAACTTAAGTCATACTAAGTTATGTGTCTACGTTGAATAGGTTGCTTTTTGCCTAAAGTTTGTAATATCCTAACCACTTTATTATCTCCTAAGTCTCGCCATATAGGTCCCTTTACATCATCACCTTATGTGTCATGCAGTTTAGAAAAAATCTAATGGTCGGCATATTCGCTTATGTCCAAAGTGCATGACATCTAATAAGTAAGCGGATAAGCAGTGGCGATGCATGTCTTTGGTGGGGCCAAGCTGTTGTAAAGACGCTCTGTTAAATGGTGCACAAGTTTCAAAAGATTGAACGGACCGCTTATTCACTTAAAGGGAAAGTGCACGGAATCTAATAAGTAAGCGGATAAGTGGTGATGACATCTGGCAGTTGGTGGGCCCAGGTATGTACAACCTGTGGGATGTTAAGCTTCAGTTAAGTTGGTTAGCATTTGATGGCTCTCTTATTTGCTTATGTCTAAGATGCTCAACATCTAACAAATAAGAGAATAAGCGGTGGCGACATGTGTACTCAGTTAGCAATTGTTTTTGAGAAATTAAGATAGCTGTCTGATGCAAAGAATAGTGCCCAGAATCAACAGTTCAAATTCAAAGTTAATAAAACAAGTTGTAGAGAGTCGTTAAGCCGCGAAACTGAAGCTGGTGAATTAATTATAGAACATGTGGAAACTCCAGTCGAATTCAATTCAAGAGACTAATTTGATTAAGGCCGTAAATTGATTAAGTCGTCTTCTATCTAAATCATTCACCAAAACCATTTACACAAAGATGAAATTACAAAAGAAAACTAGCTTCAAGCGACTTCTGTGCAGAACGGGTAAGTTCACTGATTCACTAGCATTCCAATTGAGATAGAATTGCAGTTCAAAGAAGGTTTTAGAACTCTTGCTTCAGAATCTGGTTCTAGTATTGATAGAAAACCATTAGAATGGCCCCTAGAGCTGAAATCACCGGATAGGTCGACTACCAGAAATGGAATGTTAGGGAAGATTTATTACAGTAGTTACCGTTATCTTCAGGGGATGCCACCCAAGCTAAGAAAGCAATACCACAACATCCTCGCTTCAGAGTTGGGGAAGGGTTATATGATTCAGGAAGGTGGGAAAGAGATGCTACCACAAGTTTTGATGCCTTGGCTCTGTTTAGAGAAACTTACAGTCAGAGAAAGGCCCCCACCCCAGATTGTAATATTTGGGAACTAGATGTTGGTAAGCTAATAGCACCTAGTGTCTTCATGGACACTGATTTTCTCATTCTAATAGAAAACACTTATGATAAGGTGGCCGAGGTTGTTAGAGACACCTGGGGAAATGTAATACTGACTATGTCAGCTAATGAAATTAGGAGGATCTTCAAGTTGATTGACCCCTCTCAGAGTATGGATGATATTGACCTCAAATACTTCCAAGAAGTATACAATAACCAGAGGGACTATTACAGAGGTGAAGTAGTGAAGGAATATGCTAACAAGATAGGAAATTTAGTTGTAATAGGGCCAGGAACCCCTGAACCCTTCAAATTAGTTTTATTCATTGGCAAAGCCAGAAAAATGTACAGTTCCCTATGTAATGTCTTAGGGATAAATGAGGAGGCAGCCATGCCAGTCCAGATAATGTTGATGGTGGTCCAAATTCTACATCCCCATTTATCAGTAGTGTTTGATTATGCATCCTATATTGCTCAGGAGATGCATGATGGTTTGTCAGGGATCAAAGATGGCAATATACAAAAGCCAATGGGTTGGTATTCCCTCATGATGCATATGTTCCTATTTAAAAGTGCAGATTTCTTTGAAGAAGAAATGGAATTAGAGAGATTCCAAGATGATGAAGAATTGCCTGTTCAGATGTGGAGTGTAGAATTGTCCTGGGATAGAAAGAATGCAAGTTATGTATACTTTGACAAAGTATTTGCAACCAGACTTAAGTCATTATTAAGCAACCAAACTGCAAAAATTCATAATGAAATATTGATGCTTTTAAGGCCTATGGAGTATGCCCCTGAGTTGAAAATTGTTCACAACTAGGGAGATTTGATCTTGTACCCTTATGCAATAGTGATTAGGGTCTATGGTTTTAGAGGCATTCCTTATGTGTTTCCCTACAAATTCCCACTCAAGATTGGAATAAAAGAAATCATAAGACAATTAGGTGGGCTACAGGAGGAAGCCTTGACTAGAAAGATGAAGGGAAATATTTTCCCTACCCTCACTAAAGCCCATCACTTTATCATAACAAAAGGAGGGTGGACATAGTTTGAAAAGTATTTTTTGCCCTATCATTTATCTACTTCCATAGCCAGATGTGCTGATAATGAAGATTTTATCATGGGCATGTTCAGGAAGAGGACCAATTGTATTATCCTAAAACATCAGTTCTACTATCCTAAGGATATTATTAGGAATATCTTTGACTTAGAAGATTAAGAAGTCAGGAAGGAGAAGTGGATGGCATACAAGAAATCCTTGGACTTTGTCCAGAAATCTGACAAGACCTATGATCCTCTAAAGGATTTTTTCCCTTGGTCTTATAAAATTGATTCACTTATGAATCTTTTTGAGGGAATAATGCAAACCTTGAATGAGAAAAGGAAGAGAGCAGTTGAGAGTGACCCAGAAAAGGCCCTTGCTATCATGAATAAATATCCACAGAGCAGAATAGTTCCAGCTGGGAACTATCTAGTATACAAAAGAAGGGGATATACCACTGCTGCTCCCAGAGTTGATCAACCCATTTAACATAAGGGAAAGAGGCCAATGGACACTGATGTTCAAGAATTATCCTCTCCAAAGAGGCAAAGGGTGGAGATAAGAGAACAAGGAGGTGAATTAAATTCTCCTTCCCAATCCCCTATGCAATATGATGACCAGACCATTGCTGAGCAATTGTTCAAGATGAGAAACGCTGGTGAAGTAGTTGTTACTACTCAAGAAATACAAGAAGGGATGCCAGAAGAACCCAAACATACATCATCTAACCTCACAGTGGCTGAATTTTCTTGCAAGGAGTTAGACCCTGTGACAAAGCAAGCAAGTAATGAATTCTTGTCTGATGACAATTTCATCAAAACTAGGGCTTTTATTCAGTTTCTATGGAGATGCCATATTAGTGAATACAATGAGAAGTGACAAAAAATGATAGAAGCGCAACCCGATGCTGCCAAAGAGGACATAGAGAAAGTAGTTAAACAAGAATTGATACTGAAATTTGATAAAATTACTTCTGAAGAGGGAAAATAGATGGTCAAAAGGCAAGGGGTTCTCATATTGCCACAATGGGACTTAGCTGATGCAGTAATTTTTGATGCCATAAGGAAACAAGGTAAACCCATAAGCCCTGCTGGAACATCAATTGGCACTAAATTTAGTGAAGACCATGCAACATTGGCAATCTGGTCACTAAATAAAAAGGACAAGAGAAGAACTAAAGAAGATAATGAAGCTGAAGACACAGGCAGCCTGATTGTGAAAAGGGTTATAGACACCTCAAGAGTTGAAGCAGCTGACCTTGTTGTGTAGGTTTCCAATTTGAGTATGAAAGTGTCAGAGAAGGAGAAAGAAACATATGCTAGTTTGAATGAAAAGTATGAGTTTGTGCTCAAGGCTTATAATGAAGAGAGGGTTAAATCTTTGATGAAGGACAAAAAAATAGCAGAGTTGGAAGGTAAGAAAAAGATTCAAGTGATTCCCCAAAGTGTAATTGCTCAGGACCCATATCAACCTTCCTCCTCAAGTCTGTTCATAAAATATCCCCCATCCCTTGCACCTCTAAGTCCTACTATTCAAGAAGTTGTTGAGGCCAAGAGGGTAGAATTAGAAGCTGAGAAGAACAGGCTAATTAGTGAAAGAACAAGATTAGAAGAGGAGGGTAAGAGAGACCTAGAAGATTCCCCAGCATACAAAGAGGCTGATGAATTAGTGAAGCAAAAATGTTCTGATAAAATATTTTCCAACCTCAAAAGGTGTGCCAGTGAGGTCAACCTCTCTAGTCTCTACCTATTGGGGAAGAAGATTTCAAGCATCATCAACAAATATGATGCTGAAAAGGAACAATGGAATTTGATACTAAGTAAATGGAAAGGGAGGGCATCCCATGTAAAATCTTTCAATTCCCTCTCTAAAGAGAAAAATAATATTGATATTATTTTGACAAGCACTCATAAGTGTCTCAAATTGATGGTCAATTTAGACACCAAGAGGAACATGGTGATGAAGAAGATCACAACTCTGAGAGGGGAATTTTTCAAGGATAGATACAATATGTATCCCTATATGTTCAAAGATGATGGGAACATAAAAAATGAAGCGCTATGGCTGAGGCAGTTAAATGAAGCACTAACTAGCAGAATAAAAAGTATTGTCACTTTGGCAAATACTGGATGGTTTGTGCTAACTATAGATATTTTGAGTAAAGCCAAGGAATTTTTTGAATCTTGGGAGGCAGAGATTGAGAAGGTTAACAATGATTGGGAGGAATTCAACATCCAAAAGGATGAGGTTCTCAATTTCAATTGGCCAAGTGATGAGGCGCTCACCACATGGGCTAGCAAGTATGGAGTAGTTACCCCGGTAGCATGAGACAATAAATATGAAGGGGACAACTAACACCAAGGAGGTTGAGTGAATGGAGAAAATCAGATATTGGGGCCTCTTCATCAGCAAGAGAGAAAGATCCAAATGATAAAGACCCAACTACTTTAGAACAACTTCAAGCATTCAGGCAGTCACAAGACAAATGATCACATGGCTCATAGCAAATATTTTTATCTCTTTAGCCAGAAGTTTTGTCTCTTCTTGGAACTGTATTTTGTCCTGTAGCCCAGTCATCTATAGCTTGTTGCATCCTTATTTTCCAAAAGGATTCCAAGATGAATGGGGCTACCTATAAGTATCAAGTTGTGACATTGTAATAAAGATGGAAAAAAAATAAGACTACAAGGAAGATTACTAAATTGGTCTGAACATTGGTTTTTGAGTCTTCAAAATGTACTATTATTGAGTTTATATTAATAAAATATAATGGAATCCCCATTTTTGATGTCAATGGTGTCTTCTTGCATTTGCAATTAATTCTTGTATGTTCAATTTGTAAGGCATTTTGAGTATACTGGTTACAAGGTAGTCATGTTCTTTTTTGTGAGTTATTTTCAAGGAGAGTTTAAATCTTATAGATGATTGCAGAGAATTAGGGTTTGTGCAAGGATTTGAGACATTGATGTGAGGAATGAGAGGATTGTTTGTAAGGCACTCTATCTGGGGTTCAATTGTGTTCTGATTAATTGTCTTAATATGTGTATGCTCTGTTATGACTCTATTACCCATGATTAGGCACTGGTCAATATGCTGACATGTGGTTGTTATCATCAATTTAAATATTAAAACCTTTACCTTCTGTTGTCAAGAACTTGTATGTGTAGTTGATTGTATTGAAGAATACAGTTCATCTTAGTGATTCCTTGAAGAGTGAATCAATAGGTTAGCCTTCCTAGGCCAAGCTAGCATAAAAAGAAGAAGGATTGAAAATCCTTAATCCATTGTGAGATTCTCTATTATTCAGTGAGTTTGTTAAAGGTGCACCCACCTGGGTATGTGGAGCCCAAAGTGTAGGAGGATTTTTTATCCTTGTTAATTAGCCTTATTCATGTATGAATCTGAGTTGGGAATAGAGGGTTAAACATTTATTATTGTTTTAATTGATTCATACAAGAAAATGAGCTAACAAAATGGAGACTCTGCTGGGGAGTAAGATGCAAAAAATCTTGTTGAAGAAATCAGTAAATCTCTGGTGTGTTTAAAATAAATCAAATTTCCGTAAGTCTGCTAGGGACTCTTGTAATGATCTCAGAGTCATGATCATGAAATCACTTGTTCTTACAATATTGAGAATCATTTTGTTCTTCCTTATAATCATTAGAGCGAGTCTATCCTACTTATCAGTTGTGGTGCATTGCCTGAAGTTCCTAATTCTGAAGATGATAGAGATCCTTTCTCAGTTGGAATAAATTGGTGAGGAATTATTAAGCTTGATATATTTTCAAGTTTCAATATTTACTTAAGGTGAAATCTGAGATAGGACAAGGTACTTGATTTTCTTATATACTAATCCTCTGAGACGGGGTGACGAGTCTAACATCTGTGTAGTCCAGTATTGCATAGTAAAATTATTTGTTCATTCTGAGAGATGAGCTAACAAAGAAATACCAGATCATATTCCAGACTAAATCCTGAAAAGGATCTTGGAGAGGAGCTCTATACACCTCAAAGGAAACAATGGTCCAAAAGAGGGGCATCTAAACATGATTCCCAACATGTCTTTGAAAGAAAAATAGATATCCCCATTCTAGAAAGAAAGTCATCTTCATTTGAAGATACAAAACCTGTGGGACTAGTTGATGCTTATAGAGCCAATACTAATTTTGATCCCTTTAGAGATGGAGAAAATACTAACATAGGGTTCTTTCCTGCAGAAGAAAATCTTACTCAACCAGAAGAAACTTCTACTGCTGAAACAACATCATATGATTCTGATAAGTTGCAAGATGAGGCTGTGGCTTTAAAATGAAAAAAGAAAGAACAAGAAAAGGAAATGGCTGAAGCAAGGGAAAAATGTGAGCAAAGGATATATGATCTATTATTGGAAAGAGAAGAACTCTTAGCTAAAACTAGAAGAAATGACCTTAAGAAAAAAAGCCTGAATCAAGAAGTCAAAGGTCTAGATCCAGAACTGTTTGGTACCCTCAATGATGAGAGAAACAAAACCCTAAATAAAATCTCAAACCCTGACAAGGACGAGTTTGAGAAGGAAGCACCTGTAATTAGGCAGTTGTTCCCATATGAGAATGAACTAAATGCAAAACTCAAAGAAACAACTAAAGATGCCCCTGACAAAGGTAAACAAAAGGTTGTTGGTATCAGCATAAATGAGCCTGTGCAGAAAGTTTCTAACCCTAAAGGAATACCTCAAATTGATTTGGATATTGAACAAGCTAGGAAGGCTAAGGATGCCTTGGCAAAGAAACTAGAAAAGTTGGAATTGGAGGCTGCTGCAACTAATATGAAGATGAAGATAGCCTTAATTCATGCTACCAATAATACAACTGCAAGTAGTTCTATGCATATAAATCAAAGAGTACAATAGTTGAATTCATCTACTGATTTAAATGCAAACAGTCAAGGTGGTGCTTCTAAGGTCCAAAAATGTGGAAACAACCAAAATATTCAGAGCTCTGGTCCTAATGTAGCTGCTCAAATCAAGGGTCCTCACTCAAGTTTTCAAACTGCCAAGCTTAAACAAAATGTTCCTCCACCAGTTCAGCATCAAGGAGGAATTGCTGGATCAAATGGTGAAAAAGAACTGGGGAATTTCCAGAGGAGGCCTGTCCACATGAACAGATATAGAGCTCTCTTCTTTGAAGGCATTCCTGGTCACCCAAATGTGATCCCCAACGAGGTAAGAGATAGGATCCCTAAGTTCACTAGGAATAATG
>MU223461.1:983404-1004740 GCA_018584345.1 Thuja plicata | reverse complement strand
GGAAGAATGCTTTAATGTGTTTACCTTATCCTGTAAAGACTCCACCAGTTGCTTGGTTACCTCCAATGTGAGGTCCAGTCTGGAGTGCTGAGCCTTTACGAAATCAAATGATTCCTCACCCAGAATTTTGGATTCGGAAATTATGTCTTCTCCCAGGGTGAGGACCTCTTCGAACTCTACTTTCCACGCTTGGTAATTCTCGGCGTCACTCTCCCATTGCTCAATCAGTGCTTCTGCCTGCAAAATAATCTATCGGGCCATATATAAATCTAGGAGAGTGGCCGCTAGGAAGCGCCGGGTGTTTCCTACCTATAGCGCGGCCCATTCGTCTACAGCCTGAGCCTTCTTTTTCATTACTCGTAGCGAGTTTATGTCACTCTGCGGTAATTCCTCTGATGTGGAGTTCTATGGAGGGGTGGCATTGAGGGGTCGGGCCAGCTCTGTAAGCAACCCCATGAGGTTTGCATTCTTCTCCTTTTCTGCCTTGAGCCTCTGGGCCTCTTTTTCATATCGGGCCTCCACTACCCTTGCCGATTCTTTTAGCAGGTCCACTTCGCCCTGCTTTCCTCGTTTGCCCAAGGATACCTCTGTGATATCGTAATCCGTGGGATCCGCGATCACTTCGTCAGTGTCTGGGGGAGGTGTTTCCACCACTGCAACTGTTTCTCCACCCGGCCCAGTTCGAAGGGTATGAACTGTCTGGGCCTTCTTCGCCTTTGGCGGGGCCTGAGCCAAGGCCATCATTTCAGCTAGGGAGATAGGGACTGTTGGAGCTGATTGGGCTTTCCTTTTTCTGCTCTCTGCCAACCATGGAGGTGGGAGGGGTGGCCTTCCTGCCAGAGTTTGTTCTTCGGATCCTCTCCCGGTGTCTGGTAATGGCTACTCCTTTTCAACAGGTATTTCCTCTGTTTCCCTCCCTGCTGGAACTTCTTCAGCAGCAACATCTTCTTCGATTTCTATCTCCTCAGCCTGGTCCGTGATGTCAATTGTTGTATCTAGACCCTGATCAACTTCTTCAGGGATTTCCTCTTCATGCTTCTCTTCTTCTTCATCTGTCGGTATTAGGGGCAGGATCGGGCCAAGATTCAGAGTTTGGGCCACTGTGATTACCTGCCCGAAGGTTGCTCCCGGGGGTGGCCTTGGGAACATGGCGGCTGGGGTTACGGTTGGTCCCAAAGTTCCAGGTCCGGGTTACCCAGCGGATGCCTTCTGTTCACTTGGCAGTTGTTGGTCCACTCCTAGACCTTCTGTTTCTGAGGCCCCGGAGACAATCTCCAGTTCCAGCCTCTTTTCCTCTTTCTGCTGCTCTTGTTGTCCCGCAGCTTCTTCTTCCCGGTCTTCTGGGTCCACAGCCTCTTGTTCTTGCTCCGGGACTTCTATCCCTACTTGTGTGTCGTCCCCTTGTAGATTTCTGAACTCATCGACTGCAAACATATCAAACTCCTCCTCTGGAGGGGGACTGGCTAGGATGTCTGCCTGTTCTGTTTCCTTCTTCGGTTCTGGGGAACTAGAAGAAAGGATCTCTACTTCTCTTGGGAGGGAAGCCCTGGGCTCCGGTTCTACCTTGGGCTATTTTATGTGCTTTCTCTTCCTCCAGGTGATCAAAGGCGGCCCTGCATCTGCTATTGCTGCTGCCTCTAGAGGATCCACCCCCATCGCCTTCGCCATTAAGGCGGCCAGTGATGGGGAGGAAGGAGGACGAATTGGTCCGGCCATTAGTGGGGGAGTGGCAAGCCTTGTGATTAATTGCTCCCTCATTTGTTGGGAGGCCACTACAGATTGCTTAATCTGTTCTTGGATGGGGACTTGCTGCACGGGGGGAGTTATTTCTATCCCTTTTCCTTTATCTGCACCTTGTGCAGAAGTCCCGGCCCCCAGAGTCAACCTTGGTACTGGTAGTGGTGCTTTTGTTACCGGCCAAGAGGCCAGGCGAGTACTCTCGGGGCATGCCTTCTTAAAATAGGCATGACTTCTCTCGAGAACCTCCTGAGTGAAGTCCTCAATTGTGTTTTCCTCTTGGACACCCCAATTTATTGGCACCAGGGGAATTTTTTCTATCCCCTTCTCCTTGTATTGGGGATCTATGGTGGGGGCATCATCTGAAAAGCCCGCCGGGAACCTCTGGAGCTTTAGCTCCTGCATCATTTCGGCCGTCATCCTATCATAATGCCAGCTGCGCACATCCATATAATCCTGGTGATCTTCCCAGAAGTCTTCTATGTGTGCGTGGTGGGGGTCCGCAGCCCAGGGCAGTGCCGTTGCAATTCTTCCATGCAGATCAAAATTTTTCTGTGCTAGATAAAATTCTTGCAAATTGTAACATTGAAGCTCATTATCTGCCTCCTTTGCGGCGGCCAGATTGTAGGTGTAGTTCCCACAGGAGATTGGGAACAAAATGTTTGGGACCTTCTTGTGGGCCAGGAGGGTATGCAGCTCCATCATCTACCGACAATATTCCAGGAGCATGATCTTGTCCCCACAATGCTTAGGCAACAAGTAGGGTTTCCTGGAGAAGCCGGTGACCCTAATGTATGTGTGCTGCTAGAACTGGATGTAGTAGTGCCCATAACTACTAACCAATTTCATCACCTCAGTAGATAGGCGGTATCTGGCATCCCGGGTGGGTGTGAGCAAATGATAGTAAATGAAGGAGTCGTTTACCCAGCAGTAACTGGGGAAGTTGGCTTCCCATTGAATATGTGGGAAATGGTCCCACGGTGCTTTCTGTCTCCGGCCAAGTCGGAGAATACCATCTGTAAGTAGGCCATTAGAGTGGGGCCTCTATTGGGGCAAAGCCTAGAAAACATAAGAAGTCATGTAGAACTTCTTCTGCTCGTTCAGCTGTCGGAACTGGGAGTCGACGTGGTTGGAGATAATGGTCGCCCAGTCAAAAAACTCTCCCTTAGTGGAGGTGCCCAGGAGGAAATAGTACATCCACTTTGCAAATTCCTGGGCAGAGGGCTGCCCAAATACCCAGGCCAATGCTATCATCCCCATTTGGATGCTTTCCTTAAATTTGGAGCGGGGGATATCTATCTTCATTCTTTTTGGATCACTCTTCGGGACCTTCAGCCAGTGAGTGTTCATGTACACCCGGGCGGCATCCTCCGATTGGTTGAATTGTTTCAAGGCATCAGTCCTTGTAACCACCGAGGATCTCTCAAATTATGGGATTCCCAGGCCTACTTGGAAAGTAACTGGGTCAAGGGACACCAGTGGAGTGGGGAATCCCAACGGTTCTGCTGGTGCTAACATGACGGCCCGGACAGAAGAGTTATAGTGGGCCACTAGAGTAAGAACAAGCTCTGGGGACTACATGGAGCATGGGAAGCAAGCTGCCCGAAGAATTCCAGAACCTCCAATGTTAGTCGCCATTGTATCTCCAGCCTGTCGCTATATATGCATTATTTTTACTAGAGCCTGCATTTCTGCCCAAGTTCTGACACCGGGGTTGGTCATAAATTTCACCTGAGACTCAATCTTTGAGCCCACAATCTCCTCACCCTGCATATACTTCATGGTGAGGGGGAGCTTTGCCAGGGCCTTCTCTATCTTAGACTTTGCCGCTGCCTTGGTCTCAGTTCTGGATGGCAACTCCAGACTTCTGGGAGGAGATGAGGCGGATGCTTCAGACATGGTTGTAAAGTGAAGTCCGGACCTGCGAGACAAAGCGACCGTCAGAATAGATTTATCAAAATAAATCAGTAACTCCGGGATCCGGAGTTCTTACCACCGCGCTGTTTTCTTTTCCTAAAAAGTTAGTTTTCACATAAGTATCCGAAAAGCAAAACATAAACTAGCTCTTATTATATTATATCTCTGGGAACTGGGAGATTTTGTCACACTTGGCGAAGATATGGGATGAATGACAGAAAGGGACCCAAATCCCAGAGAAATGGCCATTAGTAAAGAAGAATGTGGAAGCAGGTCCACGCAGACGCCACGTGTGCTAGCATTGAATGGATGGGATGGCCCTGGCGGCAGAGTCGACTGTTCGAATGCGCGAAAAGGGAAAGCCACCTGGCCAGAATTAATTGCACTCATGGGAAATAAAAGAGGTTTCTGACAGCCTTGATGGAGGAGAGAGAAAACCTCCTGTTTGAAACCGGCCAAGAGCCGAGTTTCAAACAGGTGGTTTTCTGCCTCGAAGCAAACTTGAAGCGAAAAACTAATAGCAAGGGTGACTCGACCAGCTCGTCGAGCCACCCGGAAGGATATACAGAGAGCCAAAGGGTATATACACAGAAAGGAGGGATATATACAAGGGTTACCTACAAAAATATACATATATACATGAATATACACGTGGACGACTCCAGCGGAAAAAAAACAAAAACAAAAAAACAAAGCTGAAACCAAAATATACAGCTATTTACATTATGAACAAGTTATTTACAGGCTATTTATAAATGATTTACAAACTATTTACAAACTATTTACACCTGCACAGAAGGCAGACAACCTTCTGACAGAACCAAGCCACCAGCAAGCGGCAAAACCAGAAGACCAAAGGAACAACAGAGAAACAAAGCAAACGAAAACAGAAACAAGCCAACCGAAAGGAAACCAGAAAATGAAAGCGATAAGGAAAAGGAGGGAAGCAGAGAAACCAACCTGAAAATGCAGAAGGCGGAGGAAGGGAAGATTACTAGGAGAACTCTGCAAAAGCTTTGAATCGTCAAGCTATCAAGATCACCACCACGGAGCACTAGCGTATGTCTGAGAACAGCAGAAGGTGTTAAGCTTTGATTATCACAAATCTCTCTGTAACTGTTCTGCTAATTGCTTTGAAAATCTCTCAATTTCTCTCTAAGTGCTTCAAAGATTTTAATCGTGGTAAGTGTGAAAATTACAGGTGAGTCTATTTATACCCGTGGTAAAAAGTAATCCTCCACACTCTGGAAATTTTAGGTTAGGCAAAACATCCGGACTCCAGGCCTGGGGATTCCTTGCGATGATATTCCTAAAACTCAAGAACATCATCACAAACAATCCCAGAGTCCGGAATCAAGCTTCCAACCAAAAGGCAACCTCCGGGATCTGGGATCTCGGAGGGAAAGAAAAAAAACAAACCAAGGACCGACACACTCCGGGGAAGAAAACCCCGGAGAAAGAAGACAAGAAGGAAAAGGAGGGAAAGGCCGCAACAAAAAGCAAAGAAAAAGAAAAAAAATGGGGACCCAACATTTTGCACACAAAATGTAGGGACGGGGATGCAGGGCATAACAAATGGTGACTATCTGGGACAAATGCCTTAGCGTATTTGAGAACCATAGAATCTCTGGTTAGCACAACTGGAACAAATCGTCCTCCTGAAGTATTTGACAAGTAGAGAGCACCATATTCGAGAGAATCCGACCATACAGGAGTTATTCCATAGCCTTTCATCAGTGGTGTCGTGTGTGCTTTGGAAGGAAATCAAGCCGATGACCTCTGGGAGGAAATAGAGAAACAATACTAATTACATCGAACCAGTCATCAATTTAATTACTTTTCTCTCGGAGACCGGAGTTTCATCCCACTTATCCTCATTCATTTATTTCCAGGTAGGGAAGGCTGTACTTCTTTCACCATTGAGCCCAAGCTTAGCTAAAATTCAAATGGTGGTACTCCTTTCACCTATCCACCTATGTTTAGATATTTGGAGAGGATAAAACTCTGGACCCGGAAGGAATTTCTTTAGATTTTCAGACGTGGATCAACCAAAAAGTATAGCTGATCTACCCTCGGTGTGTCTGATTACTTGTTCCTCATATTATTTTTGTTCACTGATTGCCAGACTCCCGGAGACAACACCCAATGGAGATTGCTCAAAAATGTGCCGTAACCTGCAAACAGTCCCGGAGACTGGGTTGATTCCACCATGATAAAGATAGATTCTAGAGTTCACCATGCCAGAGACATTGCACCAGAAGCCAAAGTTATGCGAAGCATTCTCGTTCCCACAAGATGGGACAAAATGCCGGGACCAAAAGAAAGCCAAAGATGAAAACAAAGACAACAAAGCAAAAGGGAGACTGCCCCGGAAGGCAGCCAAGAAGACTATTTACAAGGGGAAATTTACATATAATACAACTTTGGATGAACTTACCCTTATTCGAAGTAATGTTTGAGAAACTGCCCATTAACAGACAATGCGACAGGTTCTCCAGTCAAGGTGTTAAGGCGATAAGTATTTGCCCCGCAGATTTCTGAGATTAAGTATGGTCCGAGCCAGAGCCGCTGGAACTTGGTGTGCTTTCCTTTCTTCTCTCGGGCCTTATCCCACAGCAGGACCAGATCCGAAATCTGAAAAGCCTTGTATTGGGCTCTTCTGTCAAACCATCATTTTACTACTGCTTGGTGACACGTGAAATGTTCAAGGGTTGCATCTTGTTGTTCCTCCATTCGCACCAGATTCAGGAGCCGAACCTCCACAATGTTGTCCCTGTTGTTGAATTCCTACATAAATTGTAAAACTGGGATCTGTAAGTTGACTGGGAATACAGGGTTCTGGCCATAAACGAGGTGGAATGGGGATGTCCCCAAGGTGGCCTTAATACGAATACAATCCGCCTAGAGGGCGAATTTCAATTTTTGGTGCCAATCCCGGGGATTTTGTTCCACCAGATGTTTGATCACTTCAAGTAGATTCTTGTTCGTTGATTCAGCAACGCCATTTCCGTGAGGGTAATAGTTGCTGGAGAACTTCAATGTGATCTTTCGGGTGTAGGTCCATTCGAGTAATTGTGTGGAAGAAAATGCCAGACCATTGTCACATACTAAAGCAAAGGGCATTCCAAACCTTGTGATGATATTTTCTTCCAAGAACTTGATAACTACGTCTGCCGTGTTATTTTTACAAGGTATAGCTTCAGACCACCGAGTGCAGTAATCAGTAGTAGTCAGAATGTATCAGTGGTTGGCAGACGAGTTGGGGTTGATCTCCCCGATGAAGTCAAATGCCCACTGGGCAAAGGGTCTAGCCTCATAGACTGGTTTCAGAGGCATGGCTGGGTTACGCTCACGATGTGCTACAGTTTGACAAGTATGGCATTTCCTGACATGAGCGTAAACATCTCTGAAGATACAGGGCCAGTAGTATCCGGCCCGGAGAATCTGATGGGCAGTGGCATCAGCTGAACCATGCCCAGTTCCAAACTATCCATGGAATTCATCAATTATTTTCACAGCTTGGTCTCTGTCGATGCACCGGAGGTACACTCCCTCGTAGTTCCGACGGTAAAGCGTAGAGTTTTTGATCATGAAATGAGCACTTTTCATTCGCAGGGCGCGGCATTTGTGGGGAGGTAATCCCTCCGGGAATTTGTTATTTAGCAGTAAATACACCAGATCGGTATACCATGGATCTTGGGTAATGGAATCCACTGTGTAAGTATGACATTCTATGTGGGGAGTCTCTTCTGCTATTGTTTTACTTAGTCCCTGGCCTCAGACTATTTTCATGGGCTGCATCTCTAAATCATACTCCTGGAGGATGGCCATCCATTTCCCCCATCTCTCACCCAATTCACTCTGCATCAGTAGAGATTTGATAGCCTGGTCTGGGATGATTGCATGCACTTTGCTCCTAAGAATATAATGCCAGAATTTCTTCACGACGTGAACTAGAACAAAGGCCTATTTTTCCAGTGATGAATACCGGACTTCGACATTCTTAAAGGGGGAACTCATGAAAGCAATTGGTCGTTCCTCCCCTTTAACCTTTTGAGTCAGCACTGCCGCGGAAAAATGTGGCGAAGCAAAGGAGTATATGTAAAATGGAAGGGAATAGTCCAGACTAGCCAAGACAGGTGCCTCCGTTATCATCTGTTTAATCTGGGCGAACGCCCGCTTTGCTTCAGGACTCCACTCAATTTTGGCATCCTTTTTCATCATTTCGTTGAGTGGCTTAAATATCTTTGCGAATCCTGTGATGAATCGACACACGAAGTTGATTTTTCCAAATAAGGATCGCATTTCTTTCTTGCTACCAGGCATCTGTAAATTTAGCAATACTTTGACTCTATCAGGGTTGATGGATATACCCTTCTCAGAGATGATATGCCCTAGCAACTTCCCTTTGGTGACCCCGAATATGCACTTTTTGGGGTTGAGAGATATCCCATACCGGTGACACCTCTCACAAATCTGAGCGAGGTAGGCGGCGTGATCACGCCTGTCCTGGGAGAAGACGGTAAAATCATCCATGTAGATGATTATACATCAATTTATAAGGCCCTCGAACACAATTTCCATGGCCTTCTGAAAGGTAGCCCTTGCGTTGATCAAACCGAAGGGCATTCTTCTGTATGCAAACGTTCCCCACTTGGTGGTAAACACTTTTTTCTCTCTATCCTCATATTTGACCATGACCTGGTTGTATCCCGAATATCCATCTAGGAAAGACATTATCTAGGATCCGTATACTATCTGCAACAGCTCATCCAACGAGGGGAGGGGGTGATTATCTTTTTTAGATGCCTTGTTCAAATTTTGAAAATCCACGCAAAGGTGGATCTCACCCCTTTTCTTCCTGACTGGGACCAGGTTGGCAACCCATGTAGTATGCCAGATTGGGAAGATGATCCGAGCTGACAGTAGTTTTTCTACCTCTTGACGAATCAGAGTCTCTATCAGGGGGTTGACCGGTCTTTGCTTTTGCCAGAAGGGCTTAGCGTCTGGTTTCAGGGGAATGGTGTGAGTCATGATGGAGGTGTCATACATCTTCAAATCTTCATATCCCTAGGCAATCACATCAATGTATTCTCGAAGGACTGCGAGAATCTTCTCCTTTTCCTCAGGGGAACAGGAGGTGCCTATGTGGATGATTTTCTCTTCACCGGACTGGCCGATGTTAACTTTTTCAAACTTTCCTCCCTCAGGGGAGGAGGATACCTTCTCATGGGCCCGAGGGTCTGAATCGAAGATTCATTCTAATGCAACCATCCCCTTAGGGATAGTGTTGGTGGGCAAGTCCATGATCCCATCGTTTTCATCACCCTGTCCAGTGTCATCGTGGTCTCGTTCCTCGACTATCTGATCCTCAAAAACACCAACATTGGCCATGAAGGCCAGGATATGTTGATCATCCTCAAAAACCTGAAAGTGAGTAACATTGTCTAGAATGGAGGTGGTGGAGACCATCTCAACTCAAAATCTTCAAAGTCGTGAGCCGGCCATCGGCTCAAGTGTGCTGGCAGAAATAGCTAGGGCATCCGGGACATAGTTCCGTCGCCAGGGAATAAGGTCAATGCCAAAGGCATCGAAATCTTCAATGAGGCTCCAAGCCCGGTTGCGGTATGCGACCAGCCTTTTGTCATGACAGGTGTATTGACTCCAGACTTGTTTAACAACCAACTCTGAATCACCCAGAGCCCGGAGGCGGGTGATACCTTTCCTTAGTGCGAATAGGAGTCCAAGGACCAAGGCCTCGTACTCTGTGACATTGTTTGTATAGTTAAACTGTAGCCTGTAGGATGTGAGGAAGGACTTCCCTCGCGGTTTGATTAATTCTACTCCGGCCCCACAGCCCTGCTTGGATCGGGACCCGTCAAATTTGAGATTCCACAAGTCATTGTTTGTAATCTGGGGCTGGGGAGGGGGAGTTTTCTTTGGATTGATGCTAGGGGACTTGGGGATTCTCTCCCGGACTACCAACGTGGAAGTGGAATTTATCCTCGGAGGCGTTTCAGTTTGTGATTCCCGAGCTGATGGCACCAAAGGAGTGCATCCCGTAGAAGTACTGGGTCCCGGGAAATCGGTTGCATGTTCACTCCGGAGGATATCGAGTTGCCGAGTAGCGATTGACCGACATGGCTCACACTCGTTCTCTAAATGTTTTTGGTAATGCAATCGGCACCAAGTGCCGGATAGGAGTGTGGCAAGGGTCGCTGTGGGGCCTTGAGAGTTGGCTTCAACTCTCACCTTTTCTTCAAAGTCCCGTGCTCTTTGCAACACTACGGGATCCTCTCTGGGGATGAAATCAAATGTTAAGATCTCAAGAGGTTGGTACAGCCCCAGAGAGGTCTCAGAGAAAAGGACTTCATTGACCCTCCCAACTTCGGTAAGGGCCTGTTTCATCCGGGGTTCACTTTCGACCCGGATCTGATTGGATTATCCTTCCCACGGAAGCCACAAGTGGGTAAAGTCGGTCAAAAAGTATCCATTTAAGGACTTAGACCAATTCTGACTTAGTAACATCCCGTAAGTCTCTGGGATGTCCACCACTTGGATGTCGATAATGCTGGCTATCCTAGGGTCCTGGATAAGATGTATCTAGATGTTCTTCAGTTCTCCCACCATTTTCACAGCAGTCTTATCTAGTTGGATCACTGCGCCATTAGACGGGGTGGGGTGGAGTTCGAGCTTCTGAAAAATGGATAAGGGCATGATGTTACCCGAAGCTCCGAAATCTACTAGGTAGTTGTGTATATTTTTTCCATAAATGTTCAGGCCTAGCAGGAAGGGAAGATCCTCATTATTTCCCCGAAAGACGGCCACATTAGCATCTTCGAAGGAGACGGTCTTGGGTGGGCGGCTAACTGCCTCCGGGTTCCCTAAGAGCTTTAGAAGGGACTTCTTCTGCTCAGGACAATTTAACAAAACCTCCATCAAGGTCATGGAGGTGGTGGTCTGCTCTAACGCCTTCATGATATCAAACCTCCCTCCCGGGAATAGGTGACTTTCCTCTGTGAGGTCTTTCGCTTGGTTAGGGATAGGACCTTTTGGAGGGACGGGTCGATCAGTTGCATTATTCTAGGGAGGAGGAGTATCTTTGGTAGGAGGTACGGGTGTGTAAGCTGGTCTTTTACCTGCCTGGCTCCGGGTGTTGTATGGAGCCCGTGGGTTGGTAAAGGCGTTGGCCTCAAAGGGCGGAATAGATTCATCAAAGAATCCCTGTAATTCAGATTCTTCTTCATCTTCCCCGGAAGTACCGAAGAAGATGGTATCACAGGTGAAGGCACTATGGGTTTACTCTTGGACAGGGGGGTCTGGGGGAGCGGTATCGTGCGATTGCTGCCTGTCTAGCTGGGAGATCATTATGACTTTCTTCAAAGTGGCACAATTCACCTCATTGTGTGAACCTGTATCATGTAGCTGACACCAATTAGTCATGGGCTGGAATTCTACGACTAGTATAAAATGGGATGGTCCAGCACCATTTTGGTTGGTGTTTTGGTTCGGAGGCGGGCCTCTGGTGTTAGCGTTATTATTCCATTATTATTGGTTGGGCCTAGGCCTGTTGTTGAAGTTTCTTCCTCCAGCATTATTGTTTCGCTAGCTAGAGAAGATATTTCCCCTCTGGGAATTTGAGTTTTGGGGCGCGTAAGATCTGGCTTTCAGCTGACCCATGTCCATGGTTAGGGTGGACAGCATTCGCTGGAGGGACTCAACCTCGGCGGTCAACTGAGTGTTAGGGTCACAATGGGATGACTATGGCTGCTGTTGGCTTCCTGGGAAAGCAGCAGGATTAACCAGAGTCAAGGGCGGAAATCATCCAGCCGCGGATGACTGAAAGAAGGGTACTCTAGATGGCTGTGTCTGAGTCTGTTGTGTCTGCTGTGGCTGACTCCAAGGGAAGACTTCTAGACCCAGTGTTATCTGGGTCTGGGAGGGGTAAATATATCATGCCTATTGGTCTATCAAAGGTGGCGGGGGATTCACCGCCATCGAAGGGGCACCTATTGCCAGATTGGGATTGTAACCCCCAGTGTAAATAGTTTCACTGGGGATCATGTTGAAAGGTGTGTTCTGTCCAATCCCGCCCGGGGATTTATTGAGACCGCAGGATAACTCTAAGGCCAGATTGTAGACTTTTGCCAGAGTATCCAGGTCGCCCGGGGCGGTTGTTCTCCAGAGGAGAGTGGCAACGAAAGGGTCCATTGCATTAAGGTATGTCTATATGGTAACATCTGGCGATAGAACAAAAGGGCCTGTGCACCTTTTCAGGGCACGCTGGAACCTATGGTTGAATGCCGCGAGAGGCTCATTAGGTTCCTTTTTGATGGAGATAAACTGGCTGTGGGACCAGGCTGGGTCCACATGCACGTGAAAGGCAGCCAAGAAGGCATCCTCCATATCCTGCCAAGTGTTGATGGAGTTGGCAGGAAGGTTTAGGTACCAGTTCAACTCACTTTGTCCTAAGGGCAAGGGAAACATGCGGGTCACAACATCTTCATGCTAGATCCGGTGTCGATTCATGGCATCTTTGTATGCCTGTAAATGTTCTTCTGCGGTCCGTGAGCCTAAGTGCTCATATCATGGGAAAATCTTCTCCGGGTGAGAAGGTAAGTCGTTGATTGCGCCCAGAAAAGTGCCCATTGGGGACCCATTATTTCCAAAATATGCAGCCATTGGGGGAACTATATGTTGGGTAGTTTGAGTACTGGTTCCCGGGACTGTCTGGGAAGTTTGAGTATTGGTTGATATGGTAGATCCCTAGACAATAGTGGCTGGTATGACTTTTGACGTCCGTTTCTTTCAAGCAGGAGGCTCGAGTTTGACAAACCTTCTGGGGTTCGGGGCGGACCTAAGGATTCTTTCAAATTTAGCAGGGGAAAAGGACCCAATCCCACTAAAGGCTTATCTCCTAAAAATACAACTCAGGGAAACCTTAGGAGGTGTAAAATCAGAATCTTGGGAGGGGGATGAGTTCATGCCCTCCTTCTAGCGCCAGTTTCTGTTGACGGGGTTTTGCTGACCGGGTCTGCCAACAATCATAAGTTGTCACCGGGTTCCAGAGAAATCGGCCAACTCTGCCTGCAAAGGTTGTCCGGGGAAATAAATCCTCCGGGCCTTCAATTACCTGGGTGTCGGGTCATGACGGTGCGGGGCTCGGTTGGGAGAGGTGACTATTTTTGAGGGTGATAGCTGGTTACTTCAACTCATTCTCCCAGAGATTCAGAATAATAAGGGTTTCCCAGAGTATTCCACACTTAGCAAATAAAACAAAAAGGATCCTGTAGGGTTAGGAACATTTATCTACCTATAGTCATGCTGAAAAGTATGGAACATTAACAACACTCTAAAAGACTACACTAAATACCAAAGAAATACACAACCATCAGTTAGCATTTTATCAGTAGTGGAAATAAAGAGGTCGTTAATCTACTTTAACGTATCAGAGTGAAGGACATACAGAACATTAAAACATGAAATACCATTAACTCAGAAACAGGGATGCTAACAACATCATTGTCAAGAATCCTTCCTTCTTCATTAATGTAGTCCAACAAGCACTGGTGTGTGATACAATAGTGGCTCCAAGGGAGCATCTAACTATCAAGAACATAACAATGGAGCATTGAGCTCTGCAACTGAAACCAGAAAATTACTTTTGCTATTTCTTATGGACAACAAAATCATCAATTTCGCCGACCCTTGGAAATGGGCCGATTTGCCTATTTATACAACTCTTTCTAACCCTAACCCTATTTCACTGCTCTTTAATAAAATACAATATCTGGGGGCTGCTACTACTTGTGCCACCCTACAAAAGACCTAGAGACGGAATAGGTCTGCCCTGTTAGAAGAAGACAAGAATATACATCAAAAGAATCAGCCTCGAGAAAAGAGCCAGAGAGAAGGAAGAAGAAAGTAGGTCCCCCGGGGACCGAGGCTACATGCCTCATAAATGAGAAATGCGGTGCCCTTCCTCCAATGTGCCAGGTGTACCTTTGAATGGCGCCTCGAGAAGATCACCCTGTCAGACACCAAACGCCAAGATAATGCCCCTTGATGTGTCGAACTACCCTCTGACAATCTTTATTAACCGTCTCTGAAAGTGACTGGTCGGTCTCGGGGACCGGGATGTAGATCACTTTAAAAAATACAAAATTGTGGATCCAGAACTCCGGGATCCGGGAACTTCCATCCCCAAAAGAATAAAGAATGCTGAATGCTCAAATTTCCCCGGTTCCCGGAGAACGCTCAAGGCTGTTTATTATCATTGAAGGCCTGAAGGATGCAGAAAATTCCATCCTCATCAATCTTCCTTAGGCTGGCCCTTCTGTGTCTGGCCACTTCAACTTGTTCCGCCAAGTCCGGAACATTATTTCAGAACTCATCTGCCATCCTTGCGGCATCATGACCCTTAAGTACCATTTTGGTTATCTTTGCCATTCGGGTCCCATCCATCCCCTCTAGGGATTGATACCGGGAGGCCATTCTTTCATAAAAATTCCCCAACACTGACTCCTCGGGGGTATAAGTATTTGTGCCAAGGGGATCAACCCCGGAAGCTTTTATTACAAAGGACCTATATAGATTGGAAGAATGCTTTAATATGTTTACCTTATCCTGTAAAGACTCCACTAGTTGCTTGGTTACCTCCAATGTGAGGTCCAGTCTGGAGTGCTGAGCCTTTACGAAATCAAATGATTCCTCACCCAGAATTCCAGATTTAGAAATTATGTCTTCTCCCAGGGTGAGGAGCTCTTCGAACTCTACTTTCTACGCCTGGTAATTCTCGGCGTCACTCTCCCATTGCTCAATCAGTGCTTCTGCCTACAAAATAATCTGTCGGGCCATATATAAATCTGGGAGAGTGGCCGCTAGGAAGCACCGGGTGTTTCCTACCTGTAGTGTGGCCCATTCGTCTACAGCCTGAACCTTCTTTTTCATTACTTGCAGCGAGTCTATGTCACTCTACGGTAATTCCTCTGATGTGGAGGTCTGTGGAGGGGCAGCGTTGAGGGGTAGGGCCAGCTCTGTAAGCAACCCCATGAGGTTTGCATTCTTCTCCTTTTCTGCCTTGAGCCTCTGGGCCTTTTTTTCATATCGGGCCTCCACTGCCCTTGCCGCTTCTTTTAGCAGGTCCACTTCACCCTGCTTTCCTCGGTTGCCCAAGGATACCTCTGTGATATCGTAATCCATGGGATCCATGGTCGCTTTTTCAGCGTCTGGGGGAGGTGTTGCCACCACCGCAACTGTTTCTCTGCCCGGCCTAGTTCGAAGGGTATGAACTGTCTGGGCCTTCTTCGCCTTTGGCGGGGCATGAGCCAAGGCCATCATTTCAGCCAGGGAGATAGGGACTGTTGGAGCTGATTGGGCTTTCCTTTTTCTGCTCCCTACCAACCATGGAAGTGGGAGGGGTGGCCTTCCTACCAGAGTTTGTTCTTCGGATCCTCTCCCGGTGTCCGGTGGCAGCTGCTCCTTTTCAACAGGTATTTCTTCTGTTTCCCACCCTGCTGGAACTTCTTCAGCAGCAACATCTTCTTTGATTTCTATCTCCTCAGCCTGGTCCGTGATGTCAATTGTTGTATCTAGACCCTGATTAGCTTCTTCGGGGATTTCCTCTTCATGCTGCTGTTCTTCTTCATCTGTCGATATTAGGGGCGGGATCGGGCCAAGATTTAGAGTTTGGGCCGCTGTGATTACCTGCCCGAAGGTTGCACCCGGGGGTGGCCTTGGGAACATGGCGGCTAGGGTTACGGTTGGTCCCGAAGTTTCAGGTCTGGGTTCCCCAGCGGATGCCTTCTATTCTTGGCAGTTGTTGGTCCACTCCCGGACGTTCTATTTCTGAGGCCCCAGAGACAATCTCTGGTTTCAGCCTCTTTTCCTCTGTCTGCTGCTCTTGTTGTCCCGCAACTTCTTCTTCCCAGTCTTCTAGGTCCACAGCCTCTTGTTCTTGCTCCGGGACTTCTATCCCTGCTTGTGTGTCGTCCCATTGCAGATTTCTAAACTCATCGGCTGCAAACATATCAAACTCCTCCTCTAGACGGGGACTGGCTGGGATGTCTGCCTATTTTATTTCCTTCTCCGGTTCCAGGGAACTAGAAGAAAGGATCTCTACTTCTCTTGGGAGGGAAGCCCTGGGCACCGATTCTGCCTTGGGCTATTTTATGTGCTTTCTCTTCCTCTGGGTGATCAAAGGCGGCCCCGCATCTGCTATTGCTGCTGCCTCCAGAGGATCCACCCCTGTCGCCTTCGCCATTAAGGCTGCCAGTGATGGCGAGGAAGAAGGATGAATTGGTCCGGCCATTAGTGGGGGAGTGGCAAGCCTTGTAATCAATTGCTCCCTCATTTGTTGGGAGGCCACTACAGATTGCCTAATCTATTCTTGGATGGGGACTTGCTACGTGGGGGGGGTTATTTCTATCCCTTTTCCTTTATCTGCGCCTTGTGCAGAAGTCTCGGCCCCCGGAGTCAACCTTGGTACTGGTAGTGGTGCTTTTGTTACCGGCCGAGAGGCCAGGCGAGTACTCTCGGGGCATGCCTTCTTAAAATAGGCATGACTTCTCTCGAGCACCTCCCGAGTGAAGTCCTCAATTGTGTGGTCCTCCTGGACACCCCATTTATTGGCGCCAGGGGCATTTTTTCTATCCCCTTCTCCTTGTACTGGGGATCTATGGTGGGGGCATCATCTGAAAAGCCTGCCGGGAACCTCTGGAGCTTTAGCTCCTGCATCATTCTGGTCACCATCCTATCATAATGCTGGCTGTGCACATCCATATCATCTTGGTGATCTGCCTATAAGTCTTTTATGTGTGCGTGGTGGGGGTCTGCAGCCCGGGGCAGTGCCGTTGCAATTCTGCCATGCGGATCAAAAAAATTTTGTGCTAGATAAAATTCCTACAAATTGTAACATTGAAGCTCATTATCTGCCTCCTTTGCGGTGGCCAGATTGTAGGTGTAGCTCCCATAGGAGATTGGGAACAAAATGTTTGGGACCTTCTTGTGGGCGAGGAGGGTATGCAGCTCCATCATCTGCCGGCAATATTCCAGGAGCACGATCTTGTCCCCACAATGCTTGGGCAACAAGTAGGGTTTCCCGGAGAAGCCGGTGACCCTAATGTATGTGTTCTTCTAGAAATGGATGTAGTAGTATCCATAACTACTAACCAATTTCATTGCCTCAGTAGACAGGCGGTATCTGGCATCCCGGGTGGGTGTGAGAAAATGATAGTAAACGAAGGAGTCATTTACCCGACAGTAACTAGGGAAGCTGGCTTCCCATTGAATCTGTGGGAAATGGTCCCATGATGCTTTCTGTCTCTGGCCAAGTCTAAGAATACCATCTGTAAGTAGGCCATTGGAGTGGGGCCTCTGTTGGGCCAAAGCCCAGAAAACATAAGAAGTCATGTAGAACTTCTTCTGCTCGTTCAGCTGTCAAAACTGGGAGTCGACGTGGTTGGAGATAATGGTCGCCCAGTCAAAAAACTCTCCCTTAGTGGAGATGCCCAGGAGGAAATAGTACATCCACTTTGCAAATTCCTGGGCGGAGGGCTGCCCAAATACCCAGGCCAATGCTATCATCCCCATTTGGATGCTTTCCTTAAATTCAGAGCGGGGGATATCTATCTTAATTCTTTTTGGATCCCTCTTCGGGACCTTCAGCCAGTGAGTGTTCATGTACACCCGGGTGGCATCCTCCAGTTGGTTGAATTGTTTCAAGGCATTGGTCCTTGTGACCACCGAGGATCTCTCAAATTGCGGGATTCCCAGGCCTGCTTGGAAAGTAACTGGGTCAAGGGACACCAGTGGAGTGGGGAATCCCGACAGTTCTGCTGGTGCTAACATGACGGCCCAGACAGAAGAGTTATAATGGGCCGCGATAGTAAGAACAAGCTCCGGGGACTACACGGAGCATGGGAAGCAAGCTGCCTGAAGAATTCCAGAACCTCCAATGTTAGTCGCCATTGTATCTCCAGCCTGTCACTGTATATGCATTATTTTTACTAGAGCCTGCATTTCTGCCCAAGTTCTGACACCGGGGTCGGTCATAAATTTCACCTGAGACTCAATCTTTGAGCCCACAATCTCCTCACCCTGCATATACTTCATGGTGAGGGGGATCTTTGCCAGGGCCTTCTCTATCTTAGACTTTGCCGCTGCCCTAGTCTCGATTGTGGATGGCAACTCCAGACTTTCGGGAGGAGATGAGGTGGATGCTTCAGACATGGTTGTAAAGTGAAGTCCGGACCTGTGAGACAAAGCAACCGTCAGAGTAGATTTATCAAAATAAATCAGTAACTTTGGGATCCAGAGTTCTTACCACCACGCTGTTTGCTTTTCCTGAAAAGTTAGTTTTCGCATAAGTATCCGAAAAGAAAAACATAAACTAGCTCTTATTATATTATATCTCCGGGATCCAGGAGATTTTTTCACACTTGACGAAGATATGGGATGAATGATGGAAAGGGACCAGAAGCCTGAATAAATGGCGGTTAGTAAAGAAGAATGTGGAAGCAGGTCCATGCGGACGCCACGTGCACTAGCATTGAATGGATGGGATGGCACTGGCGGCGGAGTCGACTGTTCGAACGCGCGAAAAGGGAAAGCCACCTGGCCAGAATTAATCACGCGCATGGGAAATAAAAGAGGCTTCTGATAGCCTTGATGGAGGAGAGAGAAAACTGCCTGTTTGAAACTGGCCAAGAGTCAAGTTTCAAACAGGTGGTTTTCTGCCTCGAAGCAAACTTGAAGCGAAAAACCAACAGCAAGGGTGACTCGACCAGCTTGTCGAGCCACCCAGAAGGATATACAGAGAGCCAAAGGGTATATACATGGAAAGGAGGGATATATACAAGGGTTACCTACAAAAATATACATATATACATGAATATACATGCGGACGACTCCCGCGGAAAAAAAAACAAAACAAGACAAAGCTAAAACTAGAATATACAGCTATTTACATTATGAACAAGTTATTTACAGGCTATTTATAAATGATTTACAAACTATTTACAAACTATTTACACATGCATAGAAGGTGGACAACCTTCTGACAGAACCAAGCCACCAGCAAGCGGCAAAACCAGAAGACCAAAGGAACAACAGAGAAACAAAGCAAACGAAAATAGAAACAAGCCAACTGAAAGAAAACCAGAAAATGAAAGCGAGAAGGAAAGGGAGGGAAGCAGAGAAACCAAACTGAAAACACAGAAGGCGGAGGAAGGGAAGATTACCAGGAGAACTCTGCAACAGCTTTGAATCATCAAGCTGTCAAGATCACCACCACGGAGCACTAGCGTACGTCTGAGAAAAACAGAAGGTGTTAAGCTTTGATTATCACAAATCTCTCTGTAACTGTTCTGCTAATTGCTTTGAAAATCGCTCAATTTCACTCTAAGTGCTTCAAAGATTTTAATCGCAGTAAGTGTGAAAATGATAGGTGAGTCTATTTATACCCGTGGTAAAAAGTAATCCTCCACACTCCCAAAATTTTAGGTTAGGCAAAACATCCGGACTCCGGGCCCAGGGATTCCTTGCGATGATATTCCTAAAACTTAGGAACATCATCACAAACAATCCCATAGTCTGGAATCAAGCTTCCAACCAAAAGGCAACCTCCGAGATCTGGGATCCCGGAGGGAAAGAAAAAAAACAAACCAAGGACCGACACACTTCGGGGAAGAAAACCCCGGAGAAAGAAGACAAGAAGGAAAAGGAGGGCAAGGCCGCAAGAAAAAGCAAAGCAAAAGAAAAAAAAGGGGGACCCAACATTTTGCACACAAAATGTAGGGACGGGGATGCAGGGCATAACAGATTCCAGAAATCCATGAACAAATTGTTCCAAGTTCTGAGATTAGATGAGGAAGTGTGCCTTATTACTTACATTAATGTTGCCGATGGAAAAATATCTTATCTGCTTAGAGATAAAAACCCAACTACTTTGAGGGATGCTTATAAATTAGCAATTGACATTGAGAGTAATAAGAGAGCATCAGGGAAATTGGGGAAGAGAGAAGACAATAAAATCTAGAAAGAAAAGGGGTCATCCAGTAAAAGTGTCAAAGAAGGTGATACAGTGGATAAATTGGTGAGTGCACTAAAATATCTTGCTACCAAAATGGATAATAATGATAGAGGAGGGTACCAAGATAATAATTATAATAACCAAAGATTTGATAGACAGCCCAACTTGAGAGATTATCCATACAAAACCAATTGGAATAATGGAAAACCTGTCCCTGAGGGACAAGATAACCCAAAAGAAAAAGAAACCATAGATCCCCTGAAGAGAAACAATACCAACTATGTTGAGAACACTCCCTAGTGTGATGCATGTAATATGCCACACTCTCCCTATCAATGTGTAGTAGCTCAGGCTTTGTTCAACCAAACAGAAGAGGGAGAGTAGGAGGGCCCTTCTATCAATATGTTCACAGTAAAGAAACCTTATCCATGGCTCCCTGATATTGCCTCATCTTCTAATGATTCATATTCGGAGGATACTTATTCTTTTACAAACCAGTTCTAAAGTTTGACATATCAAAATGATCAGGATGAATATGTTTCACATGCAACTATAAACACTGTGGATGATGATAGTTCTCAATCTCATTTTAGGACTCCAACTGATGAAGAAAGGCAATTAATCAAGCAAGAAATGCTTATAACTTAATAAATAGAGTAGTACAACCAGTTCAAGGCAAGTCTACCCCTGCTCATATTAAAAAAGACTCACCTCAAGTAAATGAGGATCTTCTTCCTAAGAATAATGATAAAGATGAATGTTGCAAAAAAGAAGGATCTTCTCATAACCATGTTGGGGAGGGGATATCAAAGGAAGAATTAGTACCAAATGAGAAACTCAAGAAAATGAAGAAAATATATGATATGCCCCTTGAACTGCCTCATTTTGACATGAAACATGCTTTGACCGAAATGAAAGTTTCAGTCCCACTCATGGAAATGTTGAAAATAAAGGAGCATAGGGAAGTTTCTCTAGCATTATTAAAAGGAATAGATGAAGTACCTATTCTTAATCATGAAGAGAAACCTTTGATAATAAATAATGCTAAGGAAGAATGTCCGTCAGTCAAAGGAAAAGGAAAGAGCAATGAAATTTCCAATATTTATATTGGAAATATAATAACCCAAGAATCTTTGTTTGTTGATCCTTTTTATGTCACCTTAATGGTAAATAATTTTTTGGTAAAAAACTGCATGATTGATTCTGGAGCAGCGACAAATGTAATGTATTATCATGTGATGAAATAATTAGGCCTCCGGGTTACTACACCAACTGGGAGCTACTATGCCATGGACAACAAGGAAGTGCCTGTGATAGGGACATTAAAGGATATTGAAGTGAAAATTTCTGCCTTCCCTGAAGCAACTTATAGAATGGACATAGTGGTAGTGGATACTAAACCATATTATGGTATGCTTTTATCAAGGCAATGGGCAGCAGCAGTAGGAGGAAAGATGCAGTTGGATTTGTCCTATGCAACTATGCCTGTGAATGGGTATGATGTCAAATTGTACAGAGAACCCTGGTCATCTATTATGGTTGAAGTGGTTTTGCTTGATCAATTAAATTGTTGTGTGAATGTTGATATGGAAAATTTTATGGTTGAAAAGGTTAAGCCACAATTAAAGAACACTGACCCAATTGTGGATGAA
>MU223461.1:965669-980497 GCA_018584345.1 Thuja plicata | reverse complement strand
AATCTCCTTTTGAATTAGTTTATGGTGTTCAGTCAAGAATGCCTGTCAATAATTTGGTTCCAATTTACAAGTTTATCCAAGATGAAGGAATAGAAATATCTGAACCTATGGAAGAAAGGATGGTTCAGTTGGTGGAATTGGATGAGATAAGGAGAGAAAGCTAGAGAGAAAATATCAAACTACAGCAAAGAATGAAATACCTTTTTGACAGAAGAGCAGATGTGAGAAATTTTCTGCCTGATGATTTTGTATTGCAATGGAATATTAAGGCTGAAGAGAAAGGAAAGCACAAGAAATTTGAATCACTATGGATTGGGCCTTTTGTTATATCTAGGATCTTTGGAAAAGATTCTTATTTCCTCAAGAATCTGGATGATGAAGAATAGGAATTGCCAGTGCATGGACAATTCTTGAAAAATTTCTTTAATTAACTCCTGCTTTCCATGCACAGTAGTCTATTATATATGTACATGTGTGTTTCCCTTCTATTGTGTGTTTGTTTCCAGAATTAGGTTAGTCTATTTTGTGGTCTGCTTCCCTAGAAATCTGTGGTTCTTGTTATAACTTGGTGTTTAAACATCCTCAGAGAGAGCCACTGTTGGTGCTATTTCTTGTCCTAAATGTGCCTTGTAATTTTTATAAGGTCTCCTATCATTTGTAGTGTTAAGGGTTTTGAAATTGGTATTAAATTTGATTTTATGCCTCTACAAAATGTGCCTAAACCGTCAACCTATTTGAAACTGGTCAAAAGAGACTAAAAAACCCTAAGTGCCTTGGTTGATTCTATTCTTGTGTTACTTTTTTGGTCACTTAAGTCATACTAAGTTATGTGTCTACATTGAATAGGTTGCTTTTTGCCTAAATTTTGTAATATCCTAACCACTTTATTATCTCCTAAGTCTCGCCATATAGGTCCCTTTACATCATCACCTTATGTGTCGGGCAGTTCAGAAAAAATCTAACGGTCGGCGTATCCACTTATGTCCAAGGTGCACGACATCTAACAAGTAAGCAGATAAGCGGTGGCGACGTGTGTCTTTGGTGGGGCCAAGCTGTTGTAAAGACGCTCTGTTAAATGGTGCACAAGTTTCAAAAGATCGAATGGACCACTTATTTGCTTAAAGGGAAAGTGCACAGAATCTAACAAGTAAGCGGATAAGCAGTGATGACATCTGGCAATTGGTGGGCCCAGGTATGTACAACCTATGGGATGTTAAGCTTTAGTTAAGTTGGTTAGCATCTAATGGCTTGGTTATTTGCTTATGTCTAAGATGCTTGACATCTAACAATTAAGCAAATAAGCGGTGGTGACACATGTACTTAGTTCGCAGTTGTTTTTAGGAAATTAAGATAGCCATCCGATGCAAAGAATAGTGCCCAGAATCAACGGTTCAAATTCAAAGTTAATAAAACAAGTTACAGAGAGCCGTTAACCCGTGAAACTGAAGCTGGTGAATTAATTATAGAACGTGTGGCAACTCCAATCGAATTCAATTTGAGAGACTAATTTGATTGAGGCCGTAAATTGATTAAGCTGACTGCTGTCCAAATCATTCACCAAAACCATTTATGCAAAGACAGAATTACAAAAGAAAACCAGCTAACCATTTAAACATTTATTATTGTTTTAATCAATTCATACAAGAAAATGAGCTAACAGGGTGGTGAATCTAAAGGTAAATCTCTGTAATCAATGCAAGAGTGAAATATTTATACAAATTTTACAAATATGAATACTAGGTCAAGAATGAGAGATAATCCTGAAGCTGAATTGGACAGTGGAAACCCAACTACTTCAAGAACTAAGATGTCTTGGAGAGAGAAGAAGAACCAAGAGAACATTAATGACTCTTCTCCAAGAAATGAAGAGAACAACACTAGAAGGAAGGATACAAATCAATCCAGTCATGAGGGGAACACCTCAGAGTATGAAGAAGCCCCTAATCTTGGATTAGAAACATATGCAATTACTAATACTTCTAGTGAAAGAGAAGGAACTGACACTATTAGCTCAGACTCTAAAGTTCCTTCTAATGAGCTTACTGAAGAGGAAAGAATCCTCATGAGGCAATTAGCCCTTATTCAACAAAAGAAAAGAGAAAAATATCTTAAAAATAAAAACATGAGCAAAAAGATGTTGATAATTTTAGAAGAAGATCTTTAAGACATCAAGCTGAAAAAAATGTTGAGAGGTCTCATAGATACCAATAGACTCCAAACACCCACAAAGTTTTAGGTCCTCAAACCTTTAGAAATAAAGGAAAAAAGAAAGTTATTGAAAATGAAGTTGAGGAACCAAAAACTCATAAATCCTGATCAAACAAATGTCTAAGCTAGACATTGACCTTGAAAGATCAAGAAGGGAGAAAGAAACTATGGCAAAGATGCTGGAGAAGGAAGAAGCTGAAGCTACTACCTTGGAGATGAAGAAAAATATTGACTTTTTGCAATCTTCTAAATATTCTTATGTTGGTGGTGAAAATACTACATCTTCAAAAGCCAAGACTGCTTCTTTCCAGGAGGATGAAAAATTTCAAAGGAGGCCATTGCATCTAGAAAGGTACACACAATTCACATTTATTGGCATTATTGGTTATCCTAATGCAATTCCTAATGATATTGGAGAAAAACTCCCTAAGTTTTCAGGAAAAAATGTTATTTCTTGTAAAGTGCATTTAAGAAAATTCATAGATATCATAGATGATTTAAATATTAATCATTAAGATGTCCTAATGAATCTATTTGTTCGATCCCTAGTAGAAGATGCTAGGGAATGGTTTAGAGGATTGTCAAATGGTTCACTAGTATCTATGGAAGAATTGATAGATTTGTTTAAAGACCAGTATGGTGAAAAAACCAATTAAGGGTTTTTGCTAAATGAATTCAATAACATAAAAAAAAATTTCAAGGAAGAGGTTACTGAATTCAACATAAGATTTTAGAGAGCCATGCACAAGCTCTTTCAAAAAATCAAACTGGATGAAAAGGTATGTTTGGGTACATACCTAAATGCTTTTGATTCAAAATTGGGTTATGATCTTAGAGATAAAAATCCTAGAAGTCTCACAGATGCATATAAAATAATAGTAAGCATAGAGATGAATGGACAGGTATTAGGGAAAATGGGCAAAAGAGATGATGCTCACTTTAGTATGAGAAAAGAACCTGAATATAAAGAATACAAGGCCCCACAAAATAATATACCATCCTAGAACAATAACTATAAACTACAAGATAGGATGCAAAATCATCCTTATGGTATTTAGTTCAAGGATGGAAAGCCTATTTCTCCACCAAGAAAAGAAAAACAAGAAAATAGGACCCCCTGACCCTCTACATAAAAATGTTGTGAAAATGTGCAATGACACTTATTGGTGTGAGGTTTGTGAAGCACCACACAACCTTGCTTTTTTTGTTGTAGCCCTAGACATCATTGCTAATGAAGAGAAATAATGTGAAGAAGATGATCTATGTGATCACAATAGATGTGATATGACTAATTCCTATGCATGCTCTGATATAGATTCTAAAAAACAAGTTGAGAAAAATGACATGTATGGTTCACAAGGAAGAATAGAGTATATCACCAACAAGTCCTATCTAACAATGATGAAGAGGAATTTGATGATATAAGATGCTATGTAGAGAATAGTCAAGGATCTAACACATTAAGGAAACCCTTTGATGAAGAAAAGGATAGAATCACTGGTGATCTAGTGAACAAGGCAAGAAATAACTACCACTTAAGAAATAGAGTTGTGGGTAATGTGGGTAGTCAGCCAGCAGGAATCTTCATCAAAGAAAATAAGACAGATAGCAAATATATACCAAAAAGAGATGGACTTGGGGAAAATGTAAATAAATGTAAGGTCAAAATTGTAAATAAATTTAGTTATCCAAAAGATGTACATGAAGGAAAAATTAAAGTGCCAAAAGAAATTTCTTCCTCTCCCAAGGTTGAAAATAAGAAATCCAAGAAGGAAGAGCCTACTCTAAACATTCAAATAGAGGAAAATAATATCATTGTAGAAAAAATTAAAACCTTCGATGTAAAATATACTCCAGTGGATATGGGCTAGTGTTTATCTCAGATGACTGTCAAGGTCCCATTCCTAGAAATGAGGAGGATAAAAGAACATAGAAAAGGCCCTTTCAGTGTTGAATAATGTATCACCAGTGAAACCTCAAAAACTAGAATATGTAGAAAAGAATTCTAGCAATAAGGGAAAGGAGCCCGAAGGGATGATTTCTAAGATCCCTCAAATTTAACTAAACATAAATACTTCTGTAGGGGTTTTTGATCACTTTTTCCTGACATTTGTAATTAATGGTAAGATGCTCACAAATTGTATGATAGATTTAGGAGCATCTAATATTGTCATGCCTGCAAAAATCATGAGATCTATGGGATTGCAAGTAGATCCTCCTCATGGGAGGTGTCAAGTAATGGATTCAAGAGAGATCCCTGTTGTTGGAACCATTGAGGCCTTACCTTACAAATTAGCTATATGCCTTGATACAGTATTGAAAATGAGTGTACTCGTGGTTGATATTCCACTATATTATGGCATGTTGCTGTCCATAAAATGGAGTGCTTCAATGCGGGGAAATATTCAGTGTGATTTATATTACGCCACTTTCAATATTTCTAGGAATAATGTGAAGGTGTACAGAATAGGTAGGAAACCTCATATGATTGATTTGCATGAAGATACTAATATTAACTACTCTGTTGATATTGATATGGAGAATTTTAGAGTAAAAAGAAGTGCTCATCTGTGTAAGACTATTGATCCTATAGTGAAGGAATTAGCTACACAGAATGATGGTTTATGGAAAATATATTTTGATGGAGCCTCTTCTAAAGAAGGATCAAGAGATAGAGTCTTACTTATCTCTCCAATAGGTACAACATTTAAATTTTCTTTCGTGTTGTATTTCCAGTGTACAAACAATACAACAGAATATGAAGCTTTGTTTTTAGGCCTAGACATTGCTGCTAAACATGGAATAAAATGTCTAAAATTTTATGGTGACTCAGAGTTAGTAGTAGCCCAAGTCAGGTCCAAATATGCTGTGAAAAATGATAGACTGAAAAATGTATAAGCATGCTATTTGGGACCAAATTGAATCTTTTGATGCCTTCAATATAAATTGGATAGAAAGGTCTAAAAATATCATGGCAAATTTCTTAGTTAATGTTACCTTGAAAACTAATGATTTGACCTTAAATGGGGTATCAATATTTGAGATGAAGACAAGACTAGCTGTCCCTGAAAATATTTACAACTCGAAAGTATTTGAAGATGACCAAGTCATCCTTAGATTTCTTCAATGCCTAGACCATTATGAAGATCAACACATATATTGTAATGCTTTACTTGAGGTCATTGATGGTAAGGATTGTTTTTTGGGGGATGATGTTGTCCAACTAAGTTCTAATTAGATTCCTAAGGGATTGGTAGAACTAGAGGCATAGTTTAGTGATCAAAGTGGAAATTCATCAAGAATAAGCAATGCCAAAATTGAGGATTTGGAGAAGGTAAAATTGGGATCAGAGACTACTCCTCAGATAGTTTATATTGGAAAAGGATTGGATTCCCATGTCATAAAAAATTTGATAAATTATTAAGAAAACATAAGCATGTATTTGCATGGTCTTATGAAGATTTAAAAGCTTATAGGGAAGACCTTTTCCAACATGAAATCCCATTAAAATCAGATGTAAAACCATTCAGAAAAAAACAAAGACCCATTAATCCACTTTTGGCTCCTAAGATGCAATAGGATTTGATGAAACTAAATGATGCAAGAATTATCCAGACTATCAGACATTCAACTTGGGTTTCTAATCTAGTACCGATGAGAAACAATAATGGTGACATAAGATTGTGTGTTGATTTCAAAAATCTGAATATTGCATCCTTGAAAGACAATTATTCTCTACCTAATATGGAGGTAATGTTGCATAAGGTTATTGGCTATGAGCTATTATCAATTTTGGATGACTTTTTAGGCTACAACCAGGTACTAGTAAAAAAATCAGAATAGTTTAAGACTACATTTACTACTCCTTTGGGAACGTATGTATATGTTAGGATGCCATTTGGACTAATAAATGCAGGAGCAAATTTTTAGAGAGCCATGGATGTTGCATTCAAAGATTTTATTGACTTATTCATGGTAATCTACCAAGATGATTTTAATATATTTTATAAGAAAGCAGGGGATCATTGTGAACATCTAGAAAAAAAATTCAATAAAGCTTTAGAATATGGTGTCTCGCTGAATCCTAGAAAGTGTCAATTTGTAGTCATAGAGGGAAAGTTACTGGGACATATAGTGTCCAAAGATGGAGTAAGGATTGACCCTGAAAGAATAGAAGCTATTCAAAAGGTTACTATTCCAAGGAATATCAAAGGTGTGCAATCTTTCCTAGGAAGATCAATTTTGTCAGAATATTTATTGCAATTTTTTCTAAAATTGTCAAACAAATTATTAAGTTATCGAAGAAAGATGCAAAATTCCAATGGAATGAAGAAGCTCAACTAACTTTTGAAAGAATTAAGAAATAAGTTCAGGAGGCCCCTGTCTTAAAATATCATGATTACAATAAGCCTTTTTGTTTATTATCATTTGCATCCTTTCATACTATTGCTTATGTTTTACTTTAGAAAGATGAAGAGGGATCTGAGCATCCAATTGCATTCTTTATCAAATCTATTCAAGCGGTAAAGATAAACTATGAAATGATGGAGAAGCAGGCATATGATTTGGTGAAAGATGTAAAATCATTTAGACCCTACCTAGTTTGTGCCAAAGTAATTAAATATGTACCTCATTCAGAAGTAAAGGACATCCTTACTCAATCAAAAGTGACTGGTAAGAGATGTAAATGGATTAATAAAATTCAAGAATTTAACTTAGAAAACCATATTACTAAATTGGTGAGAGGACAAGGTCTAGAAAAAATTATGATAAAAGAAAACCTAGACTTGGTACAAGTAAATAACATAGTGATACAAGATTCAACAGTAACAAGTATTGAGAGACATCCCTTCTATGTTGACATCGTGTATTATCTTAAGAATGCCAAGTCTCTTGAAGTTATGAGAGATAATCAAAAGAGGAATCTCAGATTATAAGCTCAGAAGTACACCCTTATTCAAGGAGATTTGTATTGGAAAGAAAGAAATGGTGTACTATTATTATGTCTAGATCATAGCCAAGATGAGAAAGTATTAGTTGAAATGCATGCTAGAGTATGTGGAGGTCACTTTTTTGCTAAGACCACTGTCCATAAAATCCTGAGGGCTGGATATTATTGGCCTAGTCTATTCAAGGATAATCATGCATTTTTTAGAAAATGTGAGCCTTGCCAAAGGTTCTCAAATAGTTGAAGTTCTTAGGTGCCCTATTATTGAACCATGTGAGTGTTGAAGCACCTTTTGTAATGTGGCGTATTGATTTTATTAGAGAGTTTTCAGAGAAATCTAGTGGGTGACACAGCTGTATACTTGTTGCCATTGATTATTTTACAAAGTGGATAGAAGCAATTCCCAATAAGAAAGCAACTAACAAAGTGGTCATTGATTTCTTATTAGAAAATATTCTGACCAGATTTGGTGTCCCTACAAAGTTAGTGATGGATAATGCTGTGTGCTTTAGATCAGATGAAATCAAGGAATTCTATAATGAATGTGGGATCATGATGTCTTATTCTTCGGCATATCATCCTCAGGAAAATGGCCAAGTAGAATCCAACAATAAAAGCATTTTGAAGATTTTGAAGAAGACCTTGGAAAAAAATAAAAGAGCTCGTCACACAAAATTAAAACTTGTGCTATGGGATGATAGAATAACAGTAAAGAAAGAAACAGGTAAGTCATCTTTTGAACTTGTATATGGTTTATAGTCTAGAATGCCTATGAACAATTTATTACTAGTATACAAGTTTATTCAAGAAGAAGAGTTAGAAATGTTTGACCCAATGCAAGATAGGATCATGCAATTAGTAGAGCTTGATTAGATCAAAAGAGAAGGTTAGAAGGAGAACATAAAATTGCAATAGAAAATGAAGTATCTTTTTAATAAGAGAGCAGGTAACAAAAAATTTATGCCTAGTGATTTAGTACTCCAGTGGAATGTGAGAGATGAAGATAAAGGGAAGCATAAGAATTTTGAATCTTTATGGCTTGGTCCCTTTATTGTTTGTCAGAGCTTTGGAAATTATTCCTATCTTTTGAAGAACATGGATGGAAAAGAATTTGAATTGCCAGTGCATGGGAAATTTTTGAAACCTTTCTTCCATTGAGAATTGAAGTTTCATGCACAGTAAATTTTGTATCATATGTATATAGGTGTGTTTCTTTCTGTTGTGTGTTTCTTTTCTATAGTAGGTTAGTGAGCGTAGTCTACGTGATTTGCAACTAGAGATCTATGGTTCTTGGATTAAACTAGCATTTAAGCATTCTCAGATAGAGCCATTGTTGGTTGTATTTCAATTTTTGGAGCTTTCCACAAATTTTTTTCAAGTTCTCAATCATATTCATGCATAAAAGTTGAAAATCTTATCTAATGTTGTCAAAATACCTCTGCAAATAATGATCTTCAAGCCAAAAATCAAGAAAGAGTGTAAAACCCTAAGCCCTAGGTTAAATTTTCCTGCATATCCAAGAAAAACCCTAGTTCATCAAAATCCTTTCGATTTTACTATTACTTTATTAGAGAAACCCAATCACTTAAGTCATGTGTTTTATTTTATACTAATACATGCAAGTTGCATTGCCTCATTATGATTTGAGAATATTCCTTTTCTTTTTGAGACTTGGTGATTTCCTTTTTTTGTGTTGTCTCTATAAGAAAAGAATATTCTTCTAGTGCTTATGAGATTTCACACGAGCCGTAGATGGAGATATTGATCTTGTGGTTGGTGGAGAGTCTCTTTGAAACACCAGAGTTAAAGAATTCTATTGGTGACTTTGAGTTTACTCAGTCACACTGTCTCGAAAGGTGATCAGAGTTATAAGTTGGGTTAAGATTAGTTTGAATTTTTATGCAGTCATGTAATTGTGAAGAGAAATGTGGATTAAGTTAAAATATGTGAGATTAAGCGATAGCCGTCGATCTAAAATGTAATCCTGTGGTGGTCATGAAGTCTCGATGAAAACTCTTGAGTTAAGAAATGTATGAGTGACTTCAAGTTTATTCAGTCGCAATGTCTTGCAAAGAAACCAAGGTCAAGAAGGTGGTTAAAATCCCTCAGTCGTATGATCTCTTTTAAAATCAATAGTTACGTTAAATACTAGGAGATTAAGAAAATGTTGTCAGATGAAAGATAGATCTTGTGGCTAGCGTGAAGTCATGATAAAAAGTTTCAATTAGATAAAAGATAAAGACATATCCTGACTACCATCTGATTAAAAAAGGATCTAGTGACTAGCGTTAAATTATGAAGGAAACTATGAGTTAGTGATTTCTTAAAGCGACATCAAGATTCAATGGGTCGTTATGTCACAATAAGAACTATGGTTTAAGAAGAGTTCAGTAAAGTTTAAGTGTGTTTTTAGCGAGAAGATCTAAGCCGTAAAAAATAAAAGATCTAATGCATGGCATGTAGTCTCCTTTGAAGGTTGAAAATTCAAAGAAAATTGTAGAGATGTAGTGATGATTAATTCAGATTGGGACACATGGCTAAATCTTTCAAAGACTTGAGTTAGTCAGGAAGTCTTGAAGAAAATCAAAGGTAAATAATTTCCTTTCATGACATGGAGACTACTTAGGTCATGAAGTCTCAAAGTAAACTATAGTTAAGTGAATAGTAATGGAGATTACCCATGAGCCATTAGATTAAAAAGAAGATCTACGGTAGTCGCGAAGTATCAGATGAGAAAATGAAAGTAAAAAAGTAAATGAGATTACACGCATGTCATCCGATTAAAATATGATCATGTGGTGGCATTAAGTCTCGATAAATAACTAGAGTTAAGGATAACTCTCCGTGACAACGAGATCACATAGTCACACAGTCATTGAAAGAAACCAAAGTAAGATCAAGGTAATACTTGAGGTTTTATCCATGCCATGTTACACAGTTGACAGCCAATAGGAATTAAGAGATTATGAGAGTGTGTTTTAAAAATAGATGAGATATTTTAAAATAACCAATAGAATCAAATCTTGATGTCTTTTTTAATATAATAAGGTTTTTATAAGAAAATTAATCATTTGAAATTGATCACCTGTCAGTTTGAAATGCCACGGCTAGGAGCACTAATTGATTTCACTGCACGTAGAAGTAAAGATAGAAAATACTAAAATACGAATTCATGAAAGAGATTGGTGCATCAATAGGAATTACCATTATTCATTTATTTTACCAGTTTCCAAATTTCTAGAGCTCAGAATTTACATAGGTGATTAGAATTTTTAGTAAGAATAGAGTTATCAGGATTTGCAATTGAAGAAAGAAGTTTTTCATTCAGAATCTAGAGTGTGATTATCTGTGCTGAAGGTTTGAGTTATAAAGTGATTCATGGTGGGAAGTGAGGGTTTTGAGTAGATTTTTTTCAATATCGGTGAAAAAGGAAGGTTGATCAGTTACAATTTGTAGTAGATAGTATGAGAAGAATAGTAAGTGTCACCTCTACTAGTGGGAAGAGCGGTGATGATGATGACCTTAAAGGAAAGAGGAACTATACAGAAGAATTCATTCAACTGCTCCCGGGCTCCAATCAAGGGAAAAAGGTAAATGATGAATGCATAGGAGATAATTATGCATATATTAGAGATGATAAAACACTAGATTGTTCTAGTTATCACTTGTTCAATTATTTCCATAAAAATAGTGATGGCCCTATGCCCATATCAAACCCCTGGACCAGTGGGTTAGCTAAGTTGTCCTGATGTATTTATAGATGTGGACTTGATCTTAGAATTTTCTAGTAGATATAAAATTGTTTCAAACACCATCAAGAAGGATGATGAAACTATTTTAGTGACCTTGGATCGAGCTTCATTCATGAAAGCTTTTGATATTTATAACCCTTATTCTATAGAGATAAATTTGAAATCCCTAGCTGTTAGATATACGAGAGAGGTTGGTATTGTATCTAAGTTGACCAAGGCCCACACACCAAAGGGAACTAGGAACTACATTTCCCCTATTCCAAGTGACCCTTCACCATAATTTTACAAAGACCTAGTTTTTTACATGAAATACATCTCATATTCCCTATGCAGAGTCTTAGGTGTGGACAGTGGAAGGGAAAGGGTATCATCAGACATGTTGATGATAATTAAAGAATTGCAGAGCCCTTATGTAAGTACTGATTATGATTACATCCAGTATGTAATTGACAAGATGCACCAAGGATTCATTGATATTTAGAACAAGGTAGGAAGCCCTAAGTTCCTGCAGTATTCATTGCTTATGCATCTCATTATGTTCTACAACTTCAATATTATGGACCAATCAAATTTGCAACTTAGAAGATTCTATCATGGATAGATCAACCCTATACAATTATGGTTAAGGGTATGAAATTAAACTTCTAGGGAGAATGAGTTTTGTGCATTTGAGAATTGAGTAGTCTACCCATTATTGAGCAATCTTGGGGTGGATATGAATAGGCTTCCAGTGAAGGTGTTGCAATTATTAAGACCCTACAAATTTTTTGACAAGTGGAATGGAGATCATAACTGAGGTGACTTCTATTGTCACCAAAATTTCACACTAATCAGAGTATATGGCTATTCAAAGCCACCACATATCTTTCCTTATAGAGTGCCACCCAGAATTGAAATCATGGCATTTCTGTGGCAACTTATGTTAACAGATAGGGGGCAATTTTCTTTACATAGGAAAGGGACTTTTACACCAAGGTAGTTCATTACCTCTGATTTCACAATAGGAAAGAGGGCTATGACCCTATCAAAGGAAGGTTGAGGCACTACAGGATGAATGTTTCCCCGTATAGATATATTGATACAGAGGGCTTTATAGAAAGTCCCAAGAAACTTTTAACACCTACCATTCCGATTACAAAAAGGCATCAACCCTGTGAGGAAGAGGATTTGATTAGAAACATCCTTGAAGAGGATGTCATTGCAACGAGATTGACAAAGTATCATGATTTGATGATTTTGGAGAAGAAATTAAAGAAGAAAGGGAACCCATTTGGTGGATATTTCCTAGGTATGCCATATTTGCAAATAAATAGAGAAGATGATTGAGTCACATGGAATACACAGTAATCAGATTGAAGAGAAAATTGAAGACAAGGACAGAGGTCCTAACAAGAAATCATCATTAGAGTACAATAATAGCTATTCCATACATATCTCACCACCACAGGATCAGCCACCTCATAATGAGGAAAATATTATTGACTTGATAGAAGTACATGAGGTTGAGGTGGATGTAGAGCCTCAACAAAAGAAACAAAGGGTGGAAGTAGGGGAGCCTTTTGTTGCAAAAACACAGAAGAAGAAAAAGGATAAAATTGGTGCCCTATTCACAGGGACTAGTGCTTTTGATCACCAACTAAGGAAAATGATAAGGGAAGGAAAGAAAATGAGGGAGGACATTGATGACAATGTTGAGATACCCTCATACTATGCCAAGATGAAAGGGAATTATAGCAAGAGGAGTTCCTGAAATATGATGAGTTCATCAAGGCTAAGGAGTTCTTTCCTGATGTCAAGATTTCTATGGGGACACAAATAGGAGAGATGATCAAAGGGTGTGGATATGATTCTAAATCTCAAACCCTAGCAATGTGGTCTCTGGTTCCTAAAAATCTAAAGCCATCACTGATACATGTCTAGGAGAATATGGAGGGAGACAAGATAATATGGTCTATCCACAATACATGAGACCTATAAATTTCCCAAGCCTTGGCTGATTTTTCTCACCTGAATGAGGAAAAGAAAGTACAAATGTATAATAGATATCAAAAAATATTTGATGAAAAAATCCTTATTTCCAAGGATAGAGAATTAGGTCTGATGAAGATCAGTGCAATGGAAAATATAATTGCAGACCTAACTCAAAAATTTCAAGAGATGTTGAGATCCAGATAGAAGATATAGGGTATGCTACATCAGAAACAAAGCAAGCAATTAAGGAGCATAATGAAGTTGTTTTGGGAGCCCTAACGTAAATTTTGCAGCTAAGGGTAAATATTTTAAAAGATAAAGTTGATGTAGTATATGGTGCCTATGGAAAATTGTCTGGCCTATAGGTTGAAGTGAACAATTTTGTGTCAATTTTGAACCCCTACTTCGCAACATGGTCAGTAAGGACTGGGTTATTTGAGAGGTTAGCATTATTGCAGCCATTGAGATTAGATTTTCCAGAGATTGTAACTCAAGTTGGAGAAGAGATAAAATAGATTGGCGTAACTGTGTCCTTTTTCAAAGGCAAGGCAAATTAGGTAGAGGCCAAAATTAGTATGTTTGGGCCTGATTACAATAAATTTGTGCCTTCAATCAGGTCTGAGGATGATCAGATCAAGCCATTAGAAGTATGGACTATTGAGTTTGACACTTTATTTCCTAATAAAGAGGTATATATTTTTGACAATGGCAAATTGGATATGGAGAGATACAATAAGATTTTAAATGAGGCCTTTAAGGCTGAAATAGATTTCAATAAATTTATAACAGATGTTAAGAGTATTATAGATGCTAGGTGGGAGAGGCATAAGGCACAACTTGAAATCATTTAGAGATTTAATTGGCCTATAGAGGATAATTTCATAGCATGGGATGTTCTTACAAATCCCAAGAAGAAGAAGCCTGCCACTATTGACCTTGACATTATTGATGAAGATTAGTAGGACACCTGACACCTTATCTTTGAGCATAGGGAGGTTAGTCATCTTGAAGACTAGTGTAAATCAACTTGTAATGGAAGTCACTAGGTCTCGCTACAAATATTGGAGGCTATCATGAACACATACAGACAAAGGTGCCAGTAATCACAAGAAGACAAGATCAAATCTAATCTTATTCTTCATTTTTGTCCATCCACCACTTGGTCTCTTCTTGTCTTTTGTCTTCTTTTATGTTTTTAGGGTTAGGTCTTAAACCATCCAAAATTTGTTGCATCCTTACTTCTTAAGGATTCCAAGATGGTTTTAGACTATATATAGAACATGTTGTAACTTTTTAATGATGATGGAATATAACTACAAGGCAAACTACTAAATTTTGTTTGAGCCTCTATACATTTTGGTCTATTGAATGTATTTTGAAGTAGTTAGACATTAATAAAATACATTGCAATCTCTATTTTATATTTTTTGTTGTTTCTTTTTATTTTTGTTCAAGCTTTTATATATTTAATTTTCAAGGCATTTAAATATATCAATTACAAGGTGATTGTGCAGTCATTTGTGAGGTCCTTCAAGGAGGGAGTAATTCTTTTAGGTGATCCCACAAAGCTGAATACTGGTATTAAGATCTAATAACAAATTCGTAGGAGTGAATGGATAGTTTGTAACACATTCTATCTAGGTTGTATGTATTTTCATTAACCACCTAATTGTGGATTTTAATTTGAGATTGACTCATTGCCCATAGGATTAGGCGTTGGTTTATGGTTTGGAAAGTATTTTTTAAGTTTATTTCTTCTGGATTTGATTGTGTCACCATTTTTAGCATCAACATTTTAGATCACACTCCATGATCCATCATCAAGATGGGAGAGTGCAAGAAATGTAAAAATAAGATGCAGACAAAGCCTCACTCAAAAGATATAAAAAGGGGGTAAGGGGTAGAGAGGACACGCAGAGAGAGAGAGAGAGAGAGAGAGAGAGAGAGAG
>MU223461.1:949397-964624 GCA_018584345.1 Thuja plicata | reverse complement strand
ATATATATATATATATATATATATATCTTTTGAGTGAGGCTTTGTCTGCATCTTATTTTTACATTTCTTACACTCTCTCATCCTGATGATGGATCATAGAGTGTGATCTGAAACGTTGATCCTAAAAACACTTACACAATAAAATCCAAAAGAAAAAAATTGAATTAAATGGATTGTGGAAATCTGATAAAGTAGTTTTTCATCATCCAATATTTAAAATCAATCAATCAATTACATTTCATTCATAAAAACAATATATTTGTGAGTAATTGTATTACAAAGTATACAATTCAGTTTGTTGATTCCTTCAAGAGAGAATCAATAGGTTAACCCTCCTAAGTTCAGAGAACTATAAAAGGAAGAAAGATGAGAAGACTTATCACATTACTATTTTCTATTGTCAAGATAATGGTTTGGCTTTTTAAGCTCTGTATCATATTAATCATAGTCATTTGCATAGTTTTCTATCTATTGATGCAGTAAAAGGCAATTATCAATCTAGTAAAATACCTAATACACAATAATAGATACTAGAAGTCAGTAAAAATTCAAAGGTAATACCTGCCTGAGTTTTTGGAGCTCAAAAAAGGAGGATATTAACCAATCCTCATCAATTAGGTTTTTTCTTGCATAGAGTAAACTGGAAATATAAAAGAGTAAGAATTCACACTTTTTTAAGGTTCTTGCAAGAAAAATCCCTAATAGGAGGCTGCATCAACCTACACACAATTAGAAGATCATTCATGTTGATACAAGAAAGAAAAATGGACTGCAAAGATACATCTATACACAATCAGGTACATATCTACAATGAAAACCAAAGTCATTGTATTGCTGATGGATAGGGAAATTCAAGGAGTATATTATAAAAAGGTGAAAGGATATAACTTTCAAATATTTAAAGCTTACTTTGGCATTGTTTTCAAAGGGAGAGAGATTCAAAGGGAGAGAAGTTCATAAGGATTCAAAGGGAGAGATTATCATTATCCAAAGGGAGAGAATATCTAGAATATCCAAAGGAAGAGATTACATATGAAATATCCATCAAAGAGAGAGAAGTAACATGAGGAAGATAATACATACTCAAGGAGAGATATAGTCAAGGTGGAGCACATATCAGAAATAAAATTGGAAGTTGATACATCTATCTAGTAAAGGGATTAAAGATTGAAGAAAGTACTCTGTAAGAAACAAATCTAAGCTATATGAGCTTACTGAGAGCCAGACATTTATATTGGTTATAGAACAAAAGATATGGGAGAGATTGATGAACTACAACTATTATATTTCATATTTTATTAGTAATAATATGTTGGCATCAATGCCAAAGGGAGATATTGATGAACCATAACTAATTGAATGTTTTAAGATGTTAAGTTGATCACCAAAATGCAGAAAGATAATGCAAGACATTAAATTAGTTAACGGACTATATTGTCATTGATATCAACTTGATATAATCTGATTGGTTATATACAAAGTGTCAAAGAATTCAAAGAATTAGAGAGATAAATATTATGCTTTCAGTAATGCATAAAAGATCAGTATTCAGTAAGTGACTACAAATATCGACGGGCAGTGCACCACGACAAACATAGAAGTACGAAAGTAAAGTCATAGTGATGCTTGAGAAAGAAACTTGACAAGCATTACCGACGATCATAATCAAAAGCATTACCAACAAGCATAACTTCATAGTGATGCCTGATGGAAAGACAACCTCGACGGACATACAACCCTGATGGAGATTCCTGAGGAGAACTGAAGTATGGATCGAAGCTATCAAAGAGTTAAACATTGAAAAGAACTAAAGTTTAGAAATGACAAAATACTTAGCTGGCAAGAGCTAAAGATAGAGTTACCTGGGGTTAACATTATTTTCATCAAAAAGTTAAAGCTAAAAATAAGTGAAATATTTAAAGCAGTTTTATTACAGTTGGAAAGATGATATCTACAAGATAAAATAGGAGTAAAATATTTAAATCAAGATTGGAAAAGATTGTGGATCACACCAAGAACAAGAAAGTCAAGAACTGAGAAATGGTGATATCATGTCTATAAAGAAACCATCTAATTCATTATAAATTAAGGGGAGTGAATAGAAAAAGAGGATGCTAGAGAATTTGATGAAGAACAACTTCATATAGTCCTGATCAATCAAGCTGAGGAAAGAGCTAAATATTTCTATGCACACCGAGAAATAAAGAAGAAGAGCATCACCGAGAAGAAATAATTGGAGCAAAGGTATTGAAAAGAGACATTGATCATAAAGGTATTATGAGCTTACAATAGATCTGAAAATCTACAAAGTATAGTTGTATATGTGAACAGATCATTTAATGTTTCAATTTAACCATTGGATTAGAAAGTCTCTTAACTAAGCAGGACTTAACAATATTTTCTGTATTGACATACATCTTAAGGAGTATCAAAATTTTTTATCATGAAGATAACAAGAGATGTTAGATACCATTTGACAAACTACACTAGGTTTGGTCATAGAAGGTATCATGGAGATGCTATATATTAAGTGAAACTATTCTATTTAAATCCTGTAACAAGGTCACACTTAACAGTGTGTTTGTAACCTTTAACAGGGTTGGCTCTTCACCGAGCTCACTTCAGAAGAGTGAAAATTTTGGGTTACCGATCCCAAGTGGTTTTTTCCTTAACAAGGTTTCCATGTTAAAAATCCATGTTTCATTGTGTTTATGAGTCATTACTTTAGTGTTTTCATTACACATAACTAATTCTGGATTGATCGGTATACACTAAGCAATTTACTATATTTTGGTAAATGAAAGATTGCTAATCGGTAAACAATAATAATAAGGTTTAACAGTGAAATCTGAGCAGTATTTATTTGTTAAGATTGTTTGAAGGCATTCATCTTGTAGGACTAAAGATAAATAGAGGCTTAATATTGTGGTACTAAGTTTTTGGGTTGATTTATTGGAATATTTTTGAGGCCACTGACCCTCCCATCTCAGTTATTCTAACAAGTAACCCTTGATTTTTATTTGATCTAATGTCCTGTGCTGAATATCAATACTATCTTCTTAACCACACTTTCTTTCTGAGATCACGTGACTAAGCTATATCTGAATCTTGGAATAAACTTTACTTGACTTAGCCTCAACCTTAGGTTTATCTGGAAATCACATGACTACTTTATCTCCAAGTCTCAGAAATATTTACTAACTCATGAGTTAATTGGGAGATTAAGCCCAGACCACATGATCAAGTCAAAGATATAACAATATATATGGCTCTCTTAATCACTGAAGAAAACCTTGACCTTGGCATTTGTCTGGAGATCACACACTAGCTACTCATCTCAAACAAGATCAATGATCCTCGTTGAATCTCTAAATCTTTTACTTAACTCTAATTTCTTCTGGAGATCACGTGACAAAGAAAAAATGAACTCCGTCTTAACCTTGGGTTACATTACCAGATTATGTGACTGAGAAATCTCTAAATCGCTGAAGATTTCTCATAACTTGAGTTAATTCATGAGATTTTGTGCTAGCCATACAATCAAAATTGCATCCATGGTTATCACTAAGTCTCTAAATCCTTGATCCAACTTTATATTTCTCTAGTGATCCCGCACCAACCACACGATCAAATCTTTATCAACCACATGCACTTAATTTCTAAATGAATTAAAGAATATTCCATTTATCTTAAGATTAAGAGAAACAATCTTTCACCAAGTCTCTAGACCAGATGGAATATTTGGTTCTAATTGCGATATCAGGAGAAAAAGGCAAAGCTAAAATTCACATGGCTTAAAAGACTTAAGTTACTCGACAAAAAGTAACTTCAAATTAGAACTAGGTTATGAAGGACTAGGGTTTCTCATGGAGATAACACAAATGACCTAGGGCTTAGGTCTTTTCAACCATTTGATTTGAATTTCTTAGAAATAGACACTTGTAGGAAAATTTAATGGTACATTTGTATAGACCTTAACATTTTTAGACATAAATGACACTGGGAACCAAAAAAGTTTAGCAAGACCTAGAAAACTGAAAATATACCCAATAGTGGTTCTATGTGAGGATGCTTGAATGTGAGTTTATAGAAAGAATTATATATCTCTAGGAGGCAGACCATAGCTGCACTAACCTACTGCTAAAGAAAACACACAACTTGGAAAGAAACACATAACAAAAAGAAAACACACCTATACATAATTACAAGACTACTGTGCATGAAAAACTTGATTTAATTGAAGAATTTTTTTAGAAATTGTCCATGCATTGGAAATTAATGTTCTTCATCATTCATATTCTTAAGGAGATATGAATCCTTTCCAAATGGCTGATATATAATGAAGGGAACTAACCACAAGGATTCAAATTTCTTATGCTTACCTTTATCCTAATCCCTGTCATTCCATTGAAGAACTAAGTCACCAGGCTAGAATTTTGTCTCATTTTCCCTTTTATCAAAAAGATATTTTATTTTTTTCTATAATTTGATATTTTATTTTTGACTATCTCTTCTCATTTCATCCAATTCTACCAATTGAATTATTCTTTCTTGCATTGGCTCAGATATTTCTAACCCCTAATCTTGGATGAACTTGTAGACTGGGAGCAAATTATCCACTGGCATTTTGGACTGAACACTATACACTAACTCAAAAGGAGGCTTTCATGTTTCTCTTTCATGGTGATCCTATCTTCCCACAAGGCAAGATTCAACTTTGCATGCCATGCCCTTTTTTGTTTTCTAGGGTCTTCTTCAATATTTGTAGAATACACTTATTAGTGGATTGTTCTTTCCTATTGGCGTATGGATGGTATGGGGATGAATAGGATATTACAATTCCCATATCAGAGAAAAAATCATTGAACTCTTCTAATCTAAGGCACATTGCATTGTCTATCAATAGCTTAACAGGGCCACCAAACCTAGTAATGACATTATCCATCAGAAAATCAATCACTACTATGCTTGTAGCCTTTTTAGTTGGAACTGCCTCAACCCACTTGGTAAAGTAATCAGTAGAAACTAAAATCCAAATATGTCTCCCACTTGATTTTTCTACAAATTCACCAATGAATTCTATTCCCCACATAGAAAAAGGTGCCTCTATAACTACAAGATTAAGCAATAGGGCACCTGAAAACTTTATCTTATTGGAGAATCTCTGACATGGTTCACATCTCCTAACAAAATAATGGGAATCTTTAAATAAGTAATGCGAATAATACCTAGCCCTTAAGATCTTGTCAGTTCTTGCTCTAGCTGAGTAATGTCCTCCACACATCCCAAAATACATTTCTTTCAATATCTTTTCAGATTGTCCTTTGTCAAGATATAACAATAGTATTCCATCCCTATTTTTCAATATAGGTCACTCTGCAATAACACATATTTCTGAGCTTGCAATCTCATACTCCTTCTTTGGTTTTCATTCAAATATTTTGGCCACCTAGCATTTCTTAGAAAATATACAATGTTAGCATACCAAGGCTGCATTTCAATACTTGTAACTACTTCTCCACAAGTATTAACATTGTTCAATTGGATTAAATCCAATTTATCTTCTATCATCAATATTATTAGTCCCAATCCCCTCACTATCTTAGTTATGTGGATTTCCAATTCAAACTCCTGGATTTTGTTAATCCACTTGCATTTGTTCCCTGTCACTTCACTTTGAACCAAAATGTCCTTTACTGTAGCATGGGAAACATATGCATTTACTTTTTCACATACTAGGTAGAGTCTAAAATCTTTGACTTCTTTCACTAAAGCATAGACTTGTTTCTCCACCAATTGATAATTTATTTTAGATTCTTGTATTTATTTTCTAAAGAATTCTATGGGATGCTCAATACCCTCCTCATCTTTCTGCAATAGTATGAAATGATGCAAATGTAAACAGGGAAAAAGGCTTAGTATAATCAAGAGAAATCGGAAGAGGGGATTCTTGGATTGCTTGATTAATTTTTTCCAAAGCTTCTTGTGCCTCCTGGTTCCATTCAAATTTTAGATCTATTTTCAACAGTTTTACTATGGGTTTTACCAGCTCTACAAAGTTTTCAATAAATCTTCTGATAAAATTGATTTTTCCCAAGAATAATTGTACACCTTTTAGGCTTTTAGGAGCAAGTACTTTCTGAATATCCTCAACTCTCTTTGGATCTATTCTTAGTCATTATTTTGGTACTATGTGGCCTAAACACTTTCCCTCAGTAATAAAAAATTAACACTTTTTTGGGTTCAATGATATCCCATGTTCTAGTGCTTTGATCAAGACCTTCTCCAAATGGCTACAATGGTCTTATTCTCTTTTTAAAAAGGTTTTTAGATCATCCTTGTAAACTACCATGAGGACATCTATAAGATCCTTAAAGGCCACATCCATTGCTCTTTGAAATGTTGCACCAGCATTTTTTAGGCCAAAAGGCATGCGAGCATATACATAGGTTCCCCATGGAGTAGTAAATGTTTTCTTGAATTGTTTAGACTCTTTGACCAACACCTGATTATACCCAGAAAACCCATCCATCATAGATAATAGATCACACCTAGTGACCTTATGCAGCATAACCTCCATATTAGGTAATCCATAATTGTCTTTGAGTGAGGCTACATTCAGGTTTCTAAAGTCAACACATAACCTTATGTCCCCATTCCTTTTTCTTATAGGGACTAGATTTGAAACCGATGATAAATGCCTTATTGGTTGGATTATGCCTACATCCCTCAAATTTCATCAACTCCATCTGCATTTTAGTAGCCAACAATGGGTTGATAGGCCTTTGTTTTTGCCTAAATGGTTTCACATCTTCTTTTAGTGGGATGTCATGCTGAAACAAGTCTTCTCTATAGGTTCTAAGATCCTCATGGGACCAGGCAAAAACTTGTTTGTATTTTTTCAGTAGCTTTATCAGATTTAGTCTCACATTCCTATCTAGCTTTTTTCCAATGTATACCATTTGAGGGGAGATCTCTGATCCCAAATTTATTTCCTCCCAATCTCCCACCTTGGAATTTGATTTTTGTGACATGTAGTTATCATTTATGCTAAACATTCCCTCTAACTCAACTAATCCCTTAGGAATATGATTTGATGCTAGCTAAACAACTTCTGGATCTAAAATATACTCTTTTCCATCTACAAATCCTATCAAGGAGTCACAATAAATATTTTGGCCATCATATTGATCTACACACTAGATAAATCTAAAGATGTCATCATCATCCTCAAAGAATTGCCACTTATGTATATTGTCAGGGACTTCTGGCCTATTCTTGACTTCCATAATAGATATGCCGACAAGGGTAATGTCATCATTCTTTAGAGAAACATTTTCAAGAAATTCTGCCATTATTTTATTTGATCTCTCTACCCAAAGAATTTTAAAGGTATCAAAGGATTCCAGTCTATCCCAGACAACATACTTATAAAACTCTAGTCTTTCATCCTTTGCAACATACTTGGATCTAATCTGAGCTATGATTAGTTGGGAATCTCAATGAACTTGTAAGCATTTAATACCATGCTTGATGGAAATATCCATTCCCAATATTAATGATTCATACTTAGCTATATTATTTGTTAGAATAGAAAAAACCCTATTCTCCCAAGAACACCTACATGCAAACTTGTCACATGGAAGAAGAAAAGTATAGAAGACAGGAAAAACTATGGAGGCCAAAAAGCCAGAGGAGACATCATATGCACAAGAAAATAATATATTAACAATATGTTTCTAGATATTACAATGAGATGTGAAAACTCCTTATGAAAAACAAAGAGGTGAATCCTTATAAAAGGAATCATGAAACCCTAAAAGGGAAAACCTAAGGTTAGCTTAAGCATCTCAAATATCAACATCTTGTGCCTCGAAAAGCATGCCAAATTTGTACGGCCCTCTTTCCATAAAAAATTGCCACAGCTTGCTCCGATACCCAAAGGTGGTCAAATTTTATATCAAAATTTGTCTGAATGATCCTCTGAATCCATTGGTGAGGTCAGTTTCAGCCCAAAATGTGGCCAATAAAAAAATTTCCCTAGATCCAATAAAAAAACTCTTCAAAAAATTAAAACCCTAAAAGAAAAAACCTAAGGTTAGCTTAAGAAACTAGAGTGAATAGGTGAGTTAGTAATTAGATCATAATGATTTAATTAATAACCCAAGAGACTATTACTCTAACACCATGCGTTAAGATAAGCTTAGGGAGAAGCAAAAACCTAGGAGACTACTATATAAAGTAGGAAAGAAGGGTCCTAGCAACAAGGCTTGATCAAGTACCCAAGTACAAGAAATAAACTAGATGAAGGAAACTAAGCCTCCAATCTAGGGAAAGTCCCAAAGAAAGGAACAAGAAAGAGAAAGAAGCATCTCTGAAGCATGAAGCTATAAACACTGTCAGAAGTAACTTCTAGAACCCCAACTGAAATAGTGCATGACCAGGTAGAGAAGACAAAGTCTGAAGAGCTGATGAATCGAACCCGAGAAGCAATAGAACCAATAGGAGAACCCCCCCCATAATGCTGAACAGGGAGAGGGGTGATAGGAACACTGAAATGCAATTCCAGAAACATCTGCAAAAAGAAGAATTAGGAACACCAAAAATGCAATAGAAGTACAAGCATAGGATAAAGGGTGGTGTCACTGACACACAACATGGGCTAATGTTGTGGAAGGTATGCTCACTTGACAAAGGTGGATGAGTACAAATTTGGAAAAAAGACCCCTACAACTAAAAAGCTCACTGAACCAGCTTTTCGACAATATCTGATTTGCCAAAAATAGAGTCCGGATGAGCAAGATATGGCTCCCAAAAGGCAAAACCAAACATCAAAATTTGACAGCAAAAAAAACTATCAAAATGGTAGAACCCAAAACCCCAACCTCCATCATTAGAAAGAGCTTAGAAAGAGATTTCTGACGATATAAAGAAGTTAGAAAAATACCTCTGTATGCTCCAAATAGAGCAAAAATAGTGAGGGAGGGTCAAAAAGCTCCAAAAATTTCTCAAAAATGGGTGCCAGTTTTCCAAAGTGGCATAGATTTTGAAAACCCTTACAGCACTGAAAACTACCCACTAAGCAGTAAAAACCACCTGTGTAGAAAAAAACCACCTTTGTACCTTCTACACTCAAATCTTAGCATCTCGCACCTCAAAAAGCGTGCTAGGTTCTTAAGGCCCTCTTTCCATAAAAAATTGCCATAGCTTGCTTTGATACCATGTTAGAATAGGAAAAACCCTATTCTCCCAAGAACACCTACATGCAAACCTGTCACATGGAAGAAGCAAATTACAGAAGATAGGAAAAACTATGGAGGCCAAAAAGCCAGAGGAGACATCATATGCACAAGAAAATAATATATTAACAATATGTTTCTAGATATTACAGTGAGATGTGAAAACTCCTTATGAAAAACAAAGAGGTGAATCCTTATAAAAGGAATCCTAAAACCCTAAAAGGGAAAAACTAAGGTTAGCTTAAGCAACTAGAGTGAATAGGTGAGTTAGTAATTAGATCATAATGATTTAATTAATAACCCGAGAGACTATTACTCTAACATTATTGGTACAGTGAAAGGCTAACAAGAAAGAGTATTTAAAACTAATACCTAATGTGAATATTAAAAAAGCACCCGCCCCGATCCTTCTTTAGAGAATCCTCCATCAAAGTATATTTTCCACAACTCATCTTGTTGCAACAACAATGCATCCACTATTGGGTTTGTATTTCTTAATCGTGGCTTGATCTCCTCAACAAAATTTTTTTCCATGTCAATATCTACACAATAATTCAGTTGATCAGGCATGACCATTTCAACCATGACTGTAGAACAAGGCTCTCTATACAACTTGACCTTAGTTTCATTCATAGGAATTTTTGCATATGAAAAATCTAGTTGCAATGTTACACCCACTGCTACTACCCATTGTATAGACAAAAGCATACCATGATGGGGTTTTGTGTCAAAAACAACTATGTCCACTCTATAGGTAGCTTCAGGGAAAGCAACAATTTTGACTTCAATGTCTTTCAATGTTGTTATCATAGGAACCTCTCTATTATCCATTGCATAACAACTTCCAATAAGAGTACTGACTTGAAGGCCTAGCTCTTTCATGACATGATATGGCATCAGAGTAGCTACAACACCAGAGTCTATCATGCAATTATTTACTAGCAAATGATTTATCATGAGGGTTACATAAAAGGGATCAACTCACAATGGCTCTTGAGTGATCACATTTCCAATGCATATATATTAGAGAATTCCTTTCTTTTCTCTAGGCCTTCTACTTGTTTATCCTTTTCATTTATAGATGGAAGTCCTCTCTTAGCATTATTCAAGGTTAAGGGCGCTTCTTCTAGGTTTGACATAGAGATATCTTCAATTCCTTTCAAAAGTGCTAGTGTAGCTTCTTTATGCTCTTTTATTTTCAACATCTCCATTAGTGGGACTAAAACTTTCATTTGAGTAAGAGCATATCTCATGTCAAACATAGGTAATTCAGGAGATATATCACCTATCCTTTTTCCTTTCTTGGCTTTATCCGTAGCCAATTGTTCTTCTTTTGTTTCCTCTTTCTCCTTTTGAGCAGAAAAAGATTCAGCTTGTTTTGCAGTTTTATTTTCTTTATTACCCTTTCCATGATATTTCACAACATTTTGTGGGGCATCCTCTTTCATGGAAATAGATGGAAATTTTACCTTAACGAGGCTCAACTTTTCTATTGCTTAAATTGTATGCACCTCTAGCCTGGTTTATTGCTGCTATGGTGATGGATCTTTTTTCTTCATCACTTGGTAATCTGAAATGGGGGTACTTCTTTTCATCTCCCACTGTATTTATTGTTCTCTATGATACAATACCAGTCTTATCATTTGAATCCAAAGTCACTTGGGGATGGTATTTTAGGCATTTATTTCTTCTTCTTCTCACTTCTTCAACAGATTCACTTTTCTCAAGAGACCATGGGTAAGGCTTCCTTACAATAAACATATTCATAATAGGACTATCTTGTTCATGATCTATTTTCTCACTTCCCTCCCCCATTTGATCAGCTAGGGCTTGGGCTACCACACATTGATAAGAAGAGTGAGGCATGTTGCAAGAAGCACACAAAGTATTATTCTCTACATAATTTGTGCTATTTATTTTCATGGGATCAGAGGTTTCTTTTGTTTTTTGGGTTTCTTGGTTCTCAGGGATTGGCTTGCCATCTTTCCAATTCGTTCTATATGGCATATCCCTTAGATTAGGCTATTTATCATACCTCTGATACTGGTATTTATTTTCATGAAAACCTTTATCATTCTTATCCCTTTTAGTAGTAAGATCCTTCACTCCATTCACTAATTTATCAACCCTATCATCCTCCTTAATAGTTTTTCTTGCTTGCCCTTTCTCTTTCCAAAGTTTTTTATCCTCTCTCTTCCCCATTTTCCCTGAGGCTTTCCTATTACTCTCAATTCCTATTGTTGTTTTATAAGCCTCTATCAAGGTATGAGGGTTCTTGTCTCTAAGAAGATATTACATATTCCCATCAACAACATTGAAATATGTAGTTTGACATACTTGTTCATATAACCTTAACACTTGGAATAGCTTGTTCATAGATTTTTGGAACCTATTGTTAAAATATGACATGCTCTCATTTGAGAATTTCTTAATGTTGTTAAATTCATTCAACATGTAACCAGAGTTAACATGTTCTTAATAATTTTCCCTAAAAGATTTAAAAATTACTCCCAAGATGCTATACAATCATTAGGAAAGTTTCTAAACCAATCCCTAGCATCTTCTATCAAGGATTGAATAAAAGGGTTCATAATAACATCTTCATGTTCTATTTGAAAATCAATTATCTTATTTGTAAAATCTTTCAAATGTTCTTTACAGGTTATGAAATTATTTCCTGTGAACCTAGGGATTTGATCTCTTACTTCAATGGGGATCATGTTAGGATGACCAGGGATGACATCAAAGAAAAGAGGTTTGTATCTGTCCAAATGGATAGGTCTTCTTTGGAAACTTCCTAAAGTATTGTTTCCACTTGGTCCTGCTGCACCTCCTTGATTTTGAGTATGTTGAGGGCCTCCTTGCTTTAGACTAGGGATTTGAGCACTAGGACCAGGACCAGACTGTTGACCACTTAGACTAGCACCACCTGGTGGATTTTTTTGTTGTGTCCCAGTATTTATAGGCATGGAACTACTTTCAGTAGTATTGGTGGTTCATGCAAGAAAGATATCCTCATCTTCATATCAGCTGTAGCTGCATCCAACTCCATCTTTTCTAGTTTCTTAGATAGATCTTCCTTGGATTTCCTGGCTTGATCAAGTTCTATATCAACTTGAGAAATTCCTACAGGGATAGTTTTGTTTTTCTTAGGCTCATTGATACTTATGCTAATAGCCATTTGCTTATCTTTATCAGAGACATTTTTATCACTTTTCTTGAGCTTTGCATTCTACTCAATCTCATGAGGGTGCAATTGTCTTATGATAGGTCCTTCTCCTTCAAACTCATCTTTGTTAGAGCTTGATCTTTTATTTGCAATTTGTTTCCTTAAAGTTGCAAGATCACCAAACAAATCCATGTCTGGACCCTTAACCTCTTCATTTAGGCTTTTAGCCTTAAGTTCATTTATTCTTTTCTTTGCTAGGAGTTCTTCTCTCTTAGTTAAAAAGTCATAAAATTATTTCTCATGCATTTTCCTTTCATCTTCTATCTTTGATTATTGTTCACACTTTTGTATTCTTAAGGCTAGAACTCCCTCTCTCAATTTATCAGAATCATAAGATGTTGTTTTAGCAGAAGATGTCTCTCCTAGTTGTTCTAGTGTTTCTTGTGTAGGGAAGAAGCCTGCATCCATCATCTCTCCATCTCTGAAAGGATCAAAAGTTATATCATCTCCAAAAGGATATAATTTCCTTGATTGTTTTGCACTTTCAAATGAGGATGACCTTCTCTCAGGGAAAGGGGTATCCATTCTTCCCTTTGAAGTATTGGGGGAATTACATTTTGATCCACCTCTCTTGGACCACTATATCTTTCTAGGTGTATGGAGATCCTCTCCTATATCTTTCTTAGGATTATCTCTATAATAAGACCTAGTGTTTCTTTGCTGACTCATTTTAAAATCAAACAAATATTTTCAATATGCAAGTCACACTGGAATGCACAGAGTTAGAGTCGCCACCCACAACTAGTATGGGACAAAAATGACTTAAACTGGTCAAGAAATGGAAATGAAAATGATTAGTCTCTATGAACTTTATAGATGCTATTGCTTATGCCCATTTTTCCCCACCAGAGTTGCCATTTTGTTAGTGACTCAGATGGGCAAACGATATGACAATAGAATAATTAACTCCTTAGAGATGGCTAGAAAATTTTCACAAGATTGTTACACTTCCATCCCCAGTAGAGTCACCATTTTGTTAGTGACTCGAATGGGAAACCGATATGACAATAGAACAATTAACTCCTTAGAGATGGCCAAAAAAATTTCACAAGATTGTTACACTTCCATCCCCAGCAGAGTTGCCATTTTGTTAGTAGTTTTTCTTGTAGAATCTCAATATAGTAGAAATGCATGACTCTTAGATTCCCAAATTTTGATTCATACAAGTAAAATTCTAATTGACAAGGATTAATCCTCCCTCTTCTTGGAGCTCCACAGACTCAGAAGGGTGTACCTTTCATAGTTTACTACTTATCAATAATCTTTAATAGTGGATCAAGGGTTACACTTATTTGTCTCTTGTCTTTTACTGCAACAACTAATAACACATCTTGCAAATGAATATGACCAATTTAATGCAGAGATTAACATGTAAGACCATGAACTTGGCAAGAGAAAATAACAGTGAAACAAGGATTCTCATCCTTCTTCTTTTAAGAGTTCTAGACTCAGGAAGGCTAACCTAATGATTCTCTCTTCAAAGATCAAAAAATTTAATTGTATTCTCCAATACAATTGATTAAAAAAATATGTTCTTAATAATAGAAATGTAAATGAATTTTTTGATTTAAGATTGATGATGATAACTACTTATCAAAACCTAGAACAATGCCTAATCTCGGGCAAAGAGTTAATTGAGATAAACATTCATAGAAACTAATTAATTGAAACACACATGAAACTCATATGGAGTGCATTACAAACCACCTTCTCATTTCCACACCCACGTATCAAATTTCTACACAAATATCTATCCCTCTGGAACTACTCATAAGATTTACTCCCTCCTTGAAAGAAACTTACAAATAATCACACAGTTACCTTATTACCAGTGCATTTATAAAGCCTTATAGATTAGACATACAAGAGCATAAACATAAACACAAGAAGAAATCATTTATATGAAACATGAAACTTCACTGTATTTTATTAATATAATTTTTCTTCAATACATTCAGAGAGACAAAAGGCTTGGAAATAGACAAATTTTAGAAATCTGCCTCGCGGTTCTTAATTCATCATCATTTATAATATCTTAAAACTTGCTATATATAGAGAGAAATAGCCATCTTATAATCCTTAGAGAGAAAGGATGCAACAAGCTTCAGATGGGTAAGCCAAACCTAAAAAGTGCTAAAAGACAAAATTACAGTTACATATTCAGTTTGTGGAGAAAATACTTGAGTAGATGATTTGAAATAATTTGAAATCTTTGGCAGTTGGCACCTTTGTCTGAAGATATTTTGGGTAACCTCTTAAGGTTGTTGTTGTAACCACCTGAATTTGGTCTGTCGCAACTATGGACCCTATTTACCCTAAGTGTGATCATACCCTTGATTATGTCCAAACAACCTTGTTACTGCTTGGCATAATCAATTTAATGTCCTAGGTGATTTTTATCACTGATTTATATTAACTATTATAGCCATGTAATTCAAATCAATTTTGACCAATCAAATCAAACCAAAATCGAACATGGCTATAGTATTTAATTATAAAGGAATTAAATAAATCCCAAAATCAAATACCCACTTGCAAAATAACCCATTCTTCTAGCCTATTTAATTTAATTAAAATTGCTATAGTCCCCTAATTATTAGAAAGCAATTAAATTGTTTAAATAATTGATTCGTATATTTCTAAATGAATTAAATAAGTTTATTTCATTTATTAATATTCCCCTAAACCCCAACCTAACCTATCTCAACCACTTCTACCCTGGGTTCTAACCCTTCTCAACCCATTCACCCATGCTAATC
>MU223461.1:921634-940533 GCA_018584345.1 Thuja plicata | reverse complement strand
TGGAAGATGTACTTTGATGGGTCATTTACTCAACAAGGATCTGGAGCTGGGGTTCTCTTCATTACTCCACAAGGATATAAGATTCCCAAATCTTACAAATTAATGTTTCCATGCACCAACAATATCTGTGAATATGAAGCCTTGGTTAATGGCCTCAAACTTGCCATAGAATGGAAGATCATTGAGTTACACATATATGGTGACTCCCAACTAGTTATCAATAAAATCAATGGGGAATACCAAACAAGAGATGAAAAATTGATGCCCTACAAACAACTAGTTGATGATTTGAAGAAATAATTTGTCTTCATCACCTTCCAACAGATACCAAGATCAGAGAATAAAGCTGCAGATGCTATGGCTACCTTGGCATCCATGTTACAACTGGAGGAACATCAATTCTGCTATGACTTCTTGGTGGAAGAAATATTTTATCCCGCCTTTGCCAATCCAAAATATCAGGTAATTTGTGCCTTAAATACTCCCATTCAATCCTAATATGCCAGTATTATTGCCTATCTTTCAGACCAAACCATTCCTGCCAATCTATCTAGAAATGGGAAACGATCCTTGATTAGGACAACATCGCGTTACATCCTCATAACTAACAACCTATATCAACATAGTCTCGACGGTACACTTCTTCAATGTTTAGAACAAGAAGAGTCTGATCTAGCTATAAAAGATGTCCACAAAGGTGTATGTGGATCACACTCAAATGGCTTTTCATTAGCTAAAAAATTGCTCAGAGTAGTCTATTATTGGATAACAATGGAGAAAGATGCTATTCAATTTTCCAAAGCATGTCTTAAATGCCAAACACATGGAAACCTCATCCATGCTCCTGCCAGAGAACTGATACCTTTCATCACACATTGGCAATTCCAGCAATGGGCCTTTGACTTGGTTGGAAAGATATATCCCAACTCTTCAAATGGACACAAGTTCATCATTATGGCCACTGAGTATTTCACAAAGTGGGTTGAGGCCATGCTGCTAATCAAAGCCACTGGCAAACAGGTGGCTATGTTCATTTTAAACTACATTATTTGTAGATATGGGATACCCTCTTCAATTGTGATAGACAATGGGGGCCAATTTAAAAATCAAGACATTGATGACCTCTGTGAACAGTTTCACATTTCTCAACATTGTTCTTTGGTCTATTATCCTCAAGGTAATGGACAGGCTGAGGCATCAAACAAAAATATTCTCAAGATTCTACACATAACTATGAGCAAGTCTAGCAGAGACTAGCATTTACAACTAAATCTGGCACTATGGGCCTATAGAACAAGCATCAGGACACGAACTAGAGCCATGCCATTTTATCTAGTCTATGGCGCTGAGGCAGTACTACCTAATGAGGTTGAAATCCCATCTTTGTGAATATCTCTACAAGGACTAGTTACTGATGAACAGTACCGCATTGATTGGATAAATTCTCTAGATCTATTAGATGAGCGCAGACAACAAGTGTTTGATCACCTCAAAGTATAACAAGCAAGAATGTCCAAATATTACAACAAGAAGGTTAAACCATGCAAGTTTGAAGTGGGGGACCTTGTCCTAAAAGAGAATCCTAAAAACCATCCTAACAGAGAGCAGAAAGGGAAATTTGAACCTAACGAGACCTTATGTTATCACTACTACTTTTGGGACTGGAGCTTATCAATTAGCTACACCTGAGGGAGACGTTCTTCCAGATCCTATCAACACTTTACATTTGAAGCGGTTCTATGCTTAATGTTTGGTTAGTAGAGCCTGTACAACAAAAAGTTCTTGCAAAACACCAAAAACATTCAGAAAACTTATCCTAAAGAAATCCAAAAATAGTGGAAAAGGTCCTTCAAAATGGGTATCCTTGGTGAAAACCTGGTAAATAGGCGCCTTGATACTACAAAAACATTCAAAAAAGAAAAAATAGGAAAAAAATTTTGAAAAAGAGAAAAGTGCCTTGATGAGCACCTGGTCAAACAGGCATCTTGGTAGCAAAAAGAAAGAAAAGAATTTTTCCAAGTGGTGAAAACCTGGCAATTAGGCATCACTTGTGATCTACGCTCCATCTATCAATGCACTACTAATACTAGGCCTTCATAATTTTGCCTGCGCTCATACGCTGACTTCATTTTCCTACATGACTATCTTATCCTCGCTTGGGATTTGTCTATCTTTACGTCCTAGGAATAAGTCATTCTACACTGGGGGCATCTTTGTTGGCATAGTCAATTGCGGTTGCTAGGTTTCTCTAGGATGGTTTGCCTCACAGACATGATGTTTCTGGATAAATGCAAAACAATGTCACTTACTTAAAACAAAGGTGTCTTTTGATGACATGGGACATGACATTTACAACATTCACAGCATTTCTACGAGGCTATGTTGGATCACAAACATTCATGGATTATCCTACCAAGATACAGACAAGGAACATCATATTACTTGTATTACACTTTTCTAATTGATGAATCTTTACTGTGTTTGACAGATGAATAAATGAAGTACTACTTAAACACACAGTTTGATAATGGATTGATTATGATTCTTTTATGTCTTGATGATGTTTTCAACTAGGGGTATCTAAGTAATTATAAATTTTATTGGATTGATTCACAATTACTGATTTATTATGTCTTCTTAGTTGCTCAATGACATCTGCACAAAGACAAAGAGTCGCAAGGATTGGGGGCATAATGTTTTATTAGATTTTCTGTGTATGGTGATTGTTTCATATAACCCTATAAATTTCACCTAACTTGGATGTTTATGGTAAGAGCTGCCACTATGGGTGGATAGCTGCATATATCTCGATCTTTGTTATGTGTAAACTACAGTGAGTTTGACACTATTTCCTTTTCTATTTTATGATCCATATTCTCACTAAGGTATACAAATCATAATGTACCGAAGGATATGAATTTTCAAGGTCATTGCGGGTCCAATATCTTTCCTTACTCAGAATCTGGTATATAAAAAGGAAGGTGACTATTTTGATGTCCTGGCTTCTATGGCTTGGTAGCTAAGTCTATTTCTGACATTTCAATAAAATATAGTATTCATACTTTCATAATATCAGTGGGTATTAGTGATGGTTGTACTATTTGATGGTATCCATTCTGAAAAGTGCCCAATGATGATAAATTTTTTGCAATCTTTGCTAATCAGTGACAGAGTCCTAAGAGTCTTCGTCCTCCAATCTATTCCTGATAAGGTCTTCTTCAATACATTCTTCATGCTCCTTGAAAATAGGGATGCTTGGGGTTAGCAACTTTTTAGCACTTTTAATGAAACCTTCAGGATCTACATACCTACACAAGGCCATGCTCTTGTACTACCCTATCCATTTGTTCACAACATCCATGGCTCTTTTCTCAATGGTAAAGTTATAAACCTTGAACTGCCTTGGTGTGAAAGTACCCTTTCTGTGGGGAGCCAAGTGCTCTTTATCTGTCCACATCAGCTGCCAGATAAACTCTATTACAACTAATCTTGGAGGAACATAATTGGGAAGTATGTGTGGGGGATGGGAACATCCATAAACCCTAATCAGAGTAAAGGTTTCTCATAGTATAAATCACCCAGATTGTGATCTCCTAGCCATTTGTGTACATATTGGCAAGGTCTAAGAAGCTCAAGCACCTTGACTAGAAATCTAGTCACATTGAGACCCAAAAAGTATAGAATTGGATGTACAATCCAATTCTCAAAACCACAGTATTCATTTTCATTGGAAGTATAGTTCTAGACCCTAATTCAAAGTTGTATAGGGTTTGGTTGGCCTTGGAACTGCATCCTTGGTCTCAAATTTTGCATGTCCATGATGTTAATATCAAAATACATAATCAAATGCATTAAGATAGAATAATGTATGAACTTAGGGTTGGCTTTCTTATGGATATCTATCAAGCCTTGATGTATCTTGTCAATGACATACTGAGTGTAGTCAAAGTCGATATTGGCATGTGAGTTCTGAATTTCCAGTATGATACTCAATAATTTTGTAGGCACTCTCTCACTGCCACATCCATTCCCAGTACCCTATACAACCCATAAGAAATATAATTCACGTAGAAGTTTAAATCCTTGTATTGATATGGTGCACCACAACTTGGTAGGGGAGCTATGTAATTTCTATTTGATCTGGGCACATGAGCCTAGATAAACTTGCTGGCAATGGTAGCCTCTCTAACATACTTATTTTGAAACTTGGTCAAATCAATCTCTGTAGTTGAGGGATGGTATATTCCAAAGGATTTCATGAAGGAAGACCTATCCAACATCACTAATGTTGTCTCATCACTTTTTTTGATAATTCTAGAAAGAGGATCATACCTTCTGGCCAATTCTATTAGTAAGTCTACATCTATGAAGACATCTGGGACAATCAGCTTTGCTAAACCTAGTGTCCAAGGGTTTGACTTAGGAATTTTCCTATCCCTATTACTATAAAATTAATTGAATAAATGGAAACTAGAGCACCCGGGAGTGTTGGGATCTCTACAATTTAAAATATCATCAGAGAAGAATTCATTGTTTACCTTTCTATTCTGGTTGGTCCTAGGGAGAAAAGGAAAAAATTCATCTGAGTAGTTCCTCTTTCCTTTCTACTCATCCTCTACATCTTTACTTGCTCCACTAGTTGAAACCCCACTCAGTCCAACTTGACTCATCTTTTCAGATCTTTACTGAACAATTCTTCGCTCAAACAGAGGATTTTCCTTACAATTCACTCTAAAACTCAAGCAATTCCTTCACTCTATAAACTTTGAAAGCTTATGCAATTTCTTTATTTTGTACTCTGAAAGATGGTAATAAAAAATGTACAAAGGTTATGTCTATTTATCATTGAAAATTGAATGCACTAGTCTAGTCAAGAACCTAGAAACCATTGCTTAATCACTTCTTCCATAACTCTACATGACTTGACATTAATTATTTCCTAGCCGTGGTGCTTGAAGTTGACAGGTAATCAAATTTGAAAACCCCAATTGGAAAAGTCATGAGTGCTTTTTTTTAGTTTTGAAGCCTTATTATTTGCAAAAAGGATCAACACACTATCTGATTGGCCAGTTTTCCTTACTTTTTCATAGCTTAGCAGATTACTTGTACCATGTTAGAATATTTTTTCTTCAATAACCTTGGATTTTCATAATATTTCCTTGACATAGCGCAAGAGCAGATCCTTAAGATTTTATCATACTTAGATTGTGGTTTATCTAGAAATCACACGACTGCTTTATCTCCATGTGGCTTAGAGTCTTCTTTGACTCAAGTTACAACATGAGATGTAACACCAGCCACACAATCTTCTTCTTCATCATCGGTCATCACTAAGTCGTTAAATGATTTTCTTAACTTTGATTCTGTTGTGAGATTACATGACTAAGGAAAAGAATAACCCTACTTTAACTCTGAGTCTATCTAAAGATTCAACAACTAACTAAGTCACTGAATCATCGAGTATTTCAACTAACCATGGATCTACTCCAAGATTATGCGCACACAATTAGATTTGAGTCATGTCAATGATTTAGATCTTTGTTGTCAACTCATCTTTTATCCTTAACTTTACCTTAAATCATTCAGAGATCATGTGACTGAGAAAAATCCCAGTTTCTGAATGTTTTACTTTACCCTAGTTTTATTTAGAGATCACGTGTAGACCACATGATGAGATCTTGATCTACGCCTTGCACTAAGTCTCTGAGTTATTTTATACTTTCTCATTATTTCTGGAGATTATGTGACTACCCTTGATCTTGCTTTTAATCTATGGCCTACGCTGAATCTCAAAATCTTTGGCCTTAACCCTAGTTTTTTCACGTGACTAAAGGATATCTCACAATCTTGTAATGCTTTGAATAACTCTAGTTAAGTCTAGAGATTTAGAGATAAAGGCTATCACTGAATTTCTAAAAGATTTGCTTGACCTTGGGTTTATTTGGAGACTTCACAAACACCACAAATCTCTTCGCCACTTAAACATGTGTCTGTATCTTAGACATTACCTTTTGATCACTGAATAATTATTGAATTTTTGACTTCTTCTAGGGATTCAGTGCCAGACACACATCTCTTCCTTCATCAATGGTCTAGATTCCCCTGCGGAAAACTTGACTTGGCTTTGATTTAACCATGGCCAACCATATTTCATTTAGAGATTCGGCGATTGAATGAATCTCTAAGTCACTGAAGAATTATTCTAACTCAGGTTCTATTTGGAGATCACGCGCTAGCCCTTAGATCCTTTCTTGATCAATGATCAACGCTAAGTCTCACAATATTTATATACTTTATCAATTCTTCCTGAGATTACATGTAACCCTTGATTTTTCTTTGATCTATCAGCCTACACTGAATCTCAAGACTATCTTCTTAACTACACTTTCTTTCTAAGATCACGCAACTAAGCTATCTCTGAATCTCAAAATAAACTTTACTTGACTTAGCCTCAACCTTAGGTTTATCTAGCAATCATGCAACTGCTTTATCTCCAAGTCCCTAGAAGATTTACTAACTCATGAGTTAATTGGGAGATTAAGTGCAGACCACATGATCAAGTCAAAGATATAACAAGATCTATGGCTATCACTTAATCACTAAAGAAAACCTTGACCTTGGTATTTGTCTGGAGATCACGTGCTAGCTACTCATCTCAGACAAGATCAACGATCCTCACTGAATCTCTGAATCTCTCACTTAACTCTAATTTCTTTAGGAAATCACGCGACAAAGAAAAAATGAACTTTGTCTTGACCTCAGGTTACATTATGAGATTACGTGACTAATAAATCTCTGAATCACTCAAGATTTATCATAACTTTATTTAAATGACGAGATCTTGCACTAGCCACACAATCAAAATTGCATCCACAGTTATCACTAAGTCTCTGAATCCTTCAGCCAACTTCATATTTATCTAGCGATCATACACCAACCACTTGATCAAATCTTGATCAACCTCCTACACTTAATCTCTGAATAACAAGCATATTCCATTGATCTCAAGATTAACAGATACAAGCTTGCACCAAGTCTCTAAACTAGATGCAATATTCAGTTTTGATTTCAAGATCATGAGATAAAGGCAGAGCTAAAAAGGACATGGCTTAAAAGACTTAAGTTACTCGACAAAAAGTAACTTCACATTAGAACCAGGTTATGAAGGAATAGGGTTTTTGCATGGAAACAACACAAATGACCTAGGGCTTAGGGGTTTTCAACCATTTTCTTTGTATTGATTGGAAATAGACACTTGCAGTAAAATTTAATGGTACATTTGATCAGAGCTTAACATTTTTAGGCATAGATAACACTGAGAACCAAAAATTTTTAGCAAGACTCAGAAAAATGGAAATATACCCAACAAGCAACACGTGTCCTACCAAGATTAGAGCTAGTCAAATGTTCAGCTATGGTGCATAAGTTTTCTCCTAATCTCGTGATGCTTGGCGGTTAGTTCTTAACATTCAGCAATCTGGAGACAGAGGTAAAGACTTGAATTTTTATGTTTATCTCCTAATCTTGTAATGTCACGGTTAAGTCTCAAAAGATCTAGAGATTCAGTGAGGACCATCAATGTAGATCAGATCGGGTGGCTGTCACTAGATCTTGTGAGTTAAGTTTGTTTAAGTTTTTATTTAGTGATTCAGAGATAGCTTTATATCTGAATCTCAAGATAGAACTAGAGTTAATTCTTTCATTTGGGGATTACAAGATATGCCTTTATCTCTGTATCTCAGAATGGACTTGAGTTAGAAGAAATTTTTATAAGATCACGCAAGGACTGATGATCGAGACCAAGATGTGTGGCTATCCCTGAATCGCCAGATAAGTCAAAGTCAAGAAAAAGGATTCAAAGATCATGAGATACAAGACTGAGATGTGACAAAATGCCAACACATGTCCAAGAGACTCATAAGATCAGTGGCTGGAGCTGAATCTCCAAATAAACCATGGGTCAAGCCAAGCATCTAGTGAGTCAGAGATAGCTTTTATCTCTGAATCTCAATATAAATCCATAGTTAAAGATTTACCGTAGGAAATTTAGAGATACAAAGGATTGAATTGATCAGGTCAAAAGAAGGGTTACACATAGATAAGTTTCTTTTTTATCTAGTGGCTGGCACTTTTTTCTTGAAGAGGAGATGCTTGAAAGATAACCTTTAAGCAAATACACCTTCTCAAGACATAGTTGTGTTGATGTCATAGTCCTAGGTTTTTTCACAGAGATTAAAGGTACCATAAGTTTGTGTTGATCAGATGGTGGGCGTAATGCCTTAAAGAAAAGATGAGCAAGAAATAATATTCAAGGTATTGTGATGTGATGCCACCTGTCTAGATCTAATCTTTGAATCCTAGGTAGCTTAAAGGAAGATCTATGGCTTGGTTTTAAAGTTGAGTAAAGTTTCAATATGGGCCATCAACGATGAATCCTGCACCACCTGTGACTATTGTAATGAATTTTTCAAATATTTAAATATTTCTCTCAGGGTTTTCAAATGGCAGCGTTACTTTCCATACAACAAAGAAATAAATGGATTGATCCTTTTTTTTGGATTATATGTGTGCACCTGTAGGGTGTTTCTTGGATAGGGAATGGGTGCTTCAGAGTGCATTTATGTGTAGATATGACAGTTGGGGTTTCTAGAGGAAACTTGTAGATATTTGAAACCCTAGAGCAATGCCTTGTCTCCTATGTTTTATGATGGATATATTCCCAAGTCTGGTTGTTGGAGGATTTGTTTTCCTTTGAATGCATGTAGACCCTAAATGAGACATGCATGGGTTATTTGTTACTTCATTTAGTGAAGGACTATTTTGTGACAATCCCAAGGTGGATGGAGGTTCCATATAGGATTGTACTCATGATGGAGTATGAGGAGGGGTTTCTTCTTGATGAAGGCAGGACAATTGGTTGGTAGGGAAGATCAAATCATATCTTTTGCCCATATTTTTGAGAAAGATCAGATCGGTGAGAAGGAATTTAGTAAATAAGATTGATAAAGAAGGATAGGTGTTAGATAGATGTTACCTTGAGGGTTCTCCTTCTTCTATATATCTTCTTCTTTTTTTTATTGTAAGCATTCGAAAGTTTTGGATTCCAAGTGATGCTTCCAAGATTTAGTCCCAAGGGGATATAGCATATAGTATCATATTGTTTTTAGATAGAACAGAAACTTTAAGATCTTTTTTCACATTATTGAAGTGGTGTATGTTTTAGATCATATTAGAATATAAACATTATTCATCATACTTAATGCAATTTTTCCATTTTCAAGTCTCTCCTTGGTGTCTATCTTTCGAGTTTTGAATCTTCTGGTTCACTGCATAAAAATTCTCTATGTATATGTTTTATAACCTAATTTTGATCTAGGATCATATTAAATTAGATTTGGATATAACATAGACTCTTTATTTTTGTCTACAAAAGGATCTTATAAGTAGTGGTTGGACTGGATTGATTGTGTTTATGGCTTTGAGTCTTTGACAGTAGTTGGTTCCTATTTTTTGTATCTACATTTGAGACATTGCCCAATAAATAAGGCACTAATCAGGGATTAGTACATTCTATTGAGATACATGTATGATTGTTTTTGGGCTATATTCTACAATTTTAATACATCAAAACCATTCCCAACTTCTTTTATGCTTTATGTTTGTTGGTTGTTGTCCTAAATGGTAATGGAGAGTCAATGAATGTTTGGTTAGAATTTAGTAATCTCTTACCATTATCTATTGTTATAATGCAGAGTAATAAGGATTTGTAAAGAGTTGAACATCTATCTAGATTAGGTGTACCCACCTTGGTTTACCATAGCTAGAAGTGTAGAGGGTAGTGTTGTCCCTATAGTTTATCTAGTTACCTTGCAGATCTTTCATACTTGGAGCTAACCACTCCTAACATCACTCTAAAGGTATATTGGTTGCTTTAAAAGCATTAAAATTTTCAAACACCAACAATGAGATAGGAAAGTTTGATGCAAGAATTGATGAAGGGATCTTCCTTGCTTATTCCACTAAAATAAAATCTTATAAATGTTTCAATTTGAGATTGAGGAAGATGATTGAAAGAGATAATGTGAGGATTGATGAAAAGTTCCAGATTCAGGAAAGAATATATGACTGCAACTAGACTACAGAGATCAAGGAGGTTACTATAGATCAAGAAGAAACTTTTGGGATTGACCATGAGATCAAGGTATGTCAACATGACTCAAATGAGCTCACTGAAATTCCTAAGACCCCTAGGTATGTTAAGAAAAATCATCCTAAAGATCAAATTATTGGAGATGCAAATAGAGGAACGATGACAAGATTGAGATTAAGTGATGAAATTTTTTTGATCTCTCAAGTTAAACCAAAATCTACTGATGATGCATGTAGAGATGAATCTTGGACTAAGGCTATGCATGAATATTTGGAATAGATAAAGAAAAATAACACTTTGGAACTGGTTCCTATACTTAAAAATAAGAATGTTATAGGAACTAAGTGGGTTTTCAGAAGCAAGATGAATGAAGAAGGAATGGTTGCAAGAAATAAGGCAAGACTAGTTTGTAAAGGTGACTCACAACAAGAAGGTATATACTTTAAAGAAAATTTTTCTCATGTTGCTAGGCTTGAGGTTGTAAGATTATTTCTTTCTTATACTGCATGCAAAGACTTCAAAGTATATCAAATGTATGTGAAATCTTCATTTTTGAATGGAGATCTACAAGAGGAAGTATATATTGAACAACCTGATGGATTTCATTTGATAGAATATGAGGACATGGTTTGCAAGTTGAAGAAATATTTGTATGGATTTAAACAAGAACCAATAGAATGGTATGCAATATTAGAAAGGTATCTACTTTGTCTTGGTTTTAGAAAAGGTAATGCAGAGAACAATCTGTACTTAAGAATCAATGAAGATGGAATTCAATTAGTTGAAGTTTTTATTGATGATATAACTTTTGGAGGAAATGATGTAATGAGTAAAAGTTTCTCTAAATAAATGGAAAGTGAATTTCAGATGTCAATTATTTGTGAGATAAAAAATTTCCTTCAATTGCAAATTAATCAGAACAAGGGTGGTATTTTTATTTCTCAGACAAAGTATCTTAAAGAAATGTTGAAAAAGTTTGGAATGAAATATTTTATACCTATTGGAACACCTATGGTTATTGGTCACAAGATTACTACTACTCATGAATCTTAGAGTGTGTTTCAGACAAATTATAGATCTATGATTGGACGCTTAATATATTTGACTCACACCAAACTAGATATTGCTAATGTAGTTGGAATTGTGGCAAGATATCAAGAAGATCCTAAAGAGATACATCTTGCTGTTGTAAAAAGAATATTTAGATATTTGAAATGAACAATGGATTATGGATTATGGTATAAAAATATGATGATTTTGAGTTACATGCTTATACTAAATATGATTGGGTAGGAAATATTGATGACAAAAAGAGTACAAGTAGTAGTGCACTCTTTCTTGGGAAAATTTTGGTTTCTAGGTTAAGTAAAAAGTAGGATTGTATAGCTAAGTCTACTATTGAATCTGAGTATGTTACTTCTGTTATAAATTGCATAGATTGTTTGGATGAAGCAAATGCTGAAGGATATTAGGATAAATTTTGATGAGCCAATGGTTATCTATTGTGATAACACTAGCACAGTGAATATGTCAAAGAATCCAATAATGCATTCAAAGACTAAACATGTTTCCATTAAGTATCATTTCTTGATAGACAAGGTAGTAGAGAAGGAGATTAGATTGGAATATATTAGCACAAAGGAACAAATAATAGATATATTTACAAAACATTTGCCAAAGGATTCCTGTGAGTATCTTAGAGGTATGCTCGGGGTGAGAGCCCCTCCTTGCAAGAACTAAATTGATGTAGGAATGAATCAGTCCAGTAGCTTTTAGAGCTATATCATTTTTTGGACATGATGTATCGATCTAATTGTCAGGGAGAGTGATAGCATGAATAGTATATAACACATTTGGGTGATTTTGAACTTGGTTTTTGGAGGCATGGAGATTAAAAAAAGCTACACCTTGCTGAAGGAAGATTGTCTAAAATAGAGTTACAACACCCTTTTCCATTGTTGTCAAAGGGGGAGAGATTCTATGAGAAAATTCCTACCATTTTAGGGAGAGTTGTGTTGAGGATATTGAGAAGATTGTATTGAGAGAGTACTTTTTGGTTGATGGATTTTCCCATATGTTTCCATCAATAACAGAGGAGAAGATTGTTGGAATAGGTTTCTGATGTTGTTGTTGGCATTCATGTTTTGTCACTGATGTCAACATATGTTTCTGTGGAGGGAGATCATATTATTTATTACTGTTGGTTATTATGGGTACAATATTGTTGATCTAGAGAGAGTGAAGATGGTGATATGTACATGGATATGTTTTGATCTTATGTCTAAGGTCGCATGACTTAATATGGTATATTGGATGTGTTAGAGCTTTTTCTTGCAGAATCTCAATATAGCATCAATGCTTGACTCTTAGATTCTCAAATCCTGATTCATACAAGGAAAAGTGTAATTAATGAGGATTATTCCTCCTTCTTTGAGATCCATAGACTTAGGTAGGTGTACCTTTTATAGATTATTGCTTCTCAGTAAACTCAATAGTAGATCAAGGGTTACACTGATTCACCTCCTGCCTTTTACTACAATAATTGATAGCACATCTTGTAGATAAGAAAAACCAATCTTATGCAAAGATTAACAAGCCAGACCATGAACTTGGCAAGGGAAAATAATAGTTAAACAAGGATTCTCATCCTTCTTCATTTTATAGTTTTTGACTCAGGAAGGCTAATCTAATGATTCTCTCTCCAATGAGTCAAAAAATTAAATTGTATTCTTGAATACAACTAATTAAGCATATATGTTCTTGATAACAAAAATGTAAATGATTGTTTATATTTAGATTGATGATGATTTCTTCTTATCAAAACCTAGACCAGTGCCTAATCCCAGGAAAAGAGTCAATTGAGATATACATTCACAAAAACTAATTAATTGAAACACGCATGAAGCCTAGATAGAGTGCCTTACAAACTATCTTCTCATTCCCACACCCATCTATCAAATTATAAAACTAATATTTTGTTGGAAAGTGATCAATTTGGGTAATGTGATTCACTTTTTGGTTGTCATTTATGGAAACACATCTAGGTTTAAGATTGATTTTTTTGAATATAAGTTTTGATATGTCCAAAATTGACTAAGTACATAAACAAAGGTACAGTATTGTTTTGGATATCGAAGATAGAGATCGATGAATTAAGGCATGTGAGCTTAGTGGAATATAGTATGGAGTATTTTTGACATACACCTAAGATCAATTTGGATTTTCTTAAGTTTATGATAAGTTATAAGGATTTGAAGACTGACAGACAATAGAGAACAACGACACAAAGCAGTTGGACAACAACGAAGAATAAGGGAGTATGACCTGGACTCTAGGAAATAGAAGTTGTATTTTTGTTATTGATAGTCTATACTTTAACTATGCAAGTGCACTGACTATGCATTTGATATTTACTATATTAAATGTATTATGTATTGAAGGTTGACTTAGTACTGTTTGTAATATTCATACTGAGAGCCAACTTTTTAAAGTTAAAAGATATATATGTAAGATCATTTTGGTAAAGATTATGTACTGAGAAAGAAAAGTGTATGTAGTATTTTATTTGGAAGAGCAGACACGTGAATGGCAGAGCTATAAAGGAACTATCAAAGCATTTGTGATGCTTGTTTCTGCTCATGACTGAGAACCTTTTGTAATAGAATTACATTGTAAGAGTTGTAATCTCATTATCACCTAACAGGGTGTTGTAAACCTTTAACAGGGTTGTTATTCCTCTAACAGGGAAATGTACTATGTAATATTTAGCTCCTAATAGGACTAGGTCTCCTTAAAGGGACATTATACTTTAGTACGTGCTTGTGGGTATCATCCCCACCAGGGTTTTCCCTTGGCCAAGGTTTCCTCGTAAACAAATCATGGTGTTATGAGTTCTATGTTATTTGTTTATGTTCTTTTCTTTACTGCAATTGTATGGTTAATGTTCAAGTGGTTGAAGAATTTAATTAACTGTTATAATACTGATTCATCCCCCCTCTTAGTATTATCCAAACCTAATAATTGGTATCAGAGATTTTGGCCCTTGGTGAGAAAACCTAACAGCTTGAGGGAGATCATAATGGATTTGAACACTTTACAGGAGAAATTTGAAGCCACACTTGAAGAACTTGATAATGCTAAAGAAGAAAATGGTGAATTGAAGTTCAAAATCTAAAGAGCTGAGAAATTCATAAAGAAACTGAAAGAACAACTTGAACTTTCTAGAAGTCAAAGAGAAGATCTTGTGGTTCAGATAAAAGAAGACTCAGATGAGGACAATTCAGATCTGGTGAAGCAACTAAAAGAAGAGATTGAGACTCTGAAGCTTGAGAACAATAATATGGCTAAAGAAATACAGATACAGGAGGATGCTAAGAATAAAGCTGAAGAAACCTTGAACAATGCATTGAATCAAATGAAAGATGAAGCTAACAGCTACAAGAACAAGTACTTAGAATTGGAGAAATACAATCAGATTGTGAAAGGTGAACTTACTGAAGCAAAGAAATATATTCAGAAACTTCACACTAGCAGTGATTTGAATGATGAACAACTAGACAAGCAGAAACCTATAGGTGGCATGACTAGTATTGGCTTCAATGAAGCTAAATGTTCAAAGAATCAAGAAGAGAAATTAGTTGAGAAGATTAATGATGAGAAACCATCTATTGAAAAACCTACAGAGTAGATCAGACCTTTTAGAGGTAGATGCTTAGGTTGCAACAGATTTGGACACATGAAGAAAAAAAGAAGAGGTAATGCCCCTTTTAAAACTTTTTCTGGTTATTATTTTAATTGTAATGCATATGGGCACAAAAAGACAGAATGCAGAAAATCTAGTTATAGATAAGACAACGGAAGAGAACCTACAATGAAACCTACATGCTACAAATGTAACAACATTGGACACATTGCAAAGTACTGTAAATTACAAGTTAATCAAGAAAGAAGACCACCTATATGTTACAAATGTAATAATCCAGGACATATATAATGGAGTAGATAACACAAGAACACCACCTCCTATGAAACCTTAGAAGAATGGAAGTGATAATGGAAAGAGTATTGTCGATGTGAAGATTGATTTTGAATTTTTTTTTAAGAAAGCAGAAGACAAAAACAGTGGTAAGATATAGAAGATTAAAGAAACTAGTGTGACATCAGTTCAGGGAGAGTCAGTAGATGCTACTTGATCTTTACTTGAAGGTAGCAAGACAAAATTGACCTAATCGACCGATCATGGCCTTAGGGGAGCATTAAATGCAACACATCAAAATTTATCCTATCTCGCAAATCATGTAGTGAGCTCATGCGAGCTTGGGAATATGTTGAGCCAACATTATGGATCATATATCTAAGAGCCCATCATCAGCTGACTTGTATATTTTGATCACGAGAATTAGCAGCCGACCAGACAATTTGGAGTGAAAAAGAAAAGTTATAACCTAACTTGTATAAAGCACCATGTTGTGATCTATTTTTCTATCATTTGACTAGGAGCAAGCTAAGGAGATCAGAGAGAAGAAGTATTCATACATTTCTACACCTACCATGCCTGATCAAAGCATAAACTTAGATTTTCGCGTGTGAAAGGTATTCTACATTATCTAAGCTATGGATGCAGTTGTGATTTTTGATGTTGTTGATCATCCTAGATACAAATTCAAGAAACATCCTTATAAGTCATGTGAAGAGGATCCAGAAGGAGCATTTTCACAGAACCCACATCTCATATTTCATGTAGAAGACATTAGGGCTTACATACATTGTAAATATGACACATTGGGAGATGATGATATACTCACTAAAATGGAAGATATGACCAAGAACAGAATCATGAAGGAAGAATGGAAACATGTCAGTCAATTAAGTATAATGAAGATTATGGATCTCTGCGACTTTGATGAAAATGAATGGTTTAAATTACTTATGATTAGGGTTCATGACCAATTCATATAGATTGGTAGCCAACCTGTGAAGATATGCAGTGACCAAATTCATGAGATTACTGGTTTAGATAACACTGGAGTTGTACCCATTGTGGAGAAACATGTCAAGAAGGAAGTTGAAACCCTAACACACTCGAAGTGGGACAGAAGGGAAATGATAGTAAATGATATTTTCCAACAAGATGTAAGGTTTATTGCAATGATACTTGGTTAAAAAAATTTCTACAGTAGCAGACCTAATTCAGTATCAGTTGGAGTTATTATAATGGCATGGATAATGATAAAAGAAAACACACAGTACAACCTATGTGAAGTATTGGCACAACAATTCATTGAGAATGTAAATCTTGTGAAGAAGGAAAGAATGAATAATTTCATATTTGGATCATTATTCGTACACATGTTCATTCATATTGAACATAAGTTTCCTGGTCTACACACTAGTGGCTAGAAAACTGGAGTTCCTACTACTATACTAATCTCATAGAGTTACAAAAGATAGAACACTACTTGGGTAGATGGAGAACTATTTGCAATGATCAAAATTCTACAAAGACAAATGAAGAGTAGATATAGACTACATGAGGACATTGTTGAGAAGTACAAGGACACAATTTGTTTTATGGTTGAAACAAACTATGTATGTTTTGAGGCAGTGACCCTTACAAAGAAATGGTGTTACCCTATGGGCTATGAAGTGAGTTCCAAAGTACTCACCATGCAAGTAGAATATATTCTTGCATCAGAAGTTGATACATTATAAGAGAGATGGGGAACATATGAAGAGAATTTAGAGAAGACAAGAGAAGAATAGTATAGAGGATAGAGGAAGAGAAAGATTGCTAATCTTATTCATGACTGTGGAGTGAAGGTTGGTCTATCTGAGGAAGAACTGAAAGATATTAAGAAGAAGATGGTAGATAGATCCAATGGAGTAGCTAGTGGAAGCTCTAATGCCCCTTCCACCCCTGAAGTAATTATGGTTGATAACACACCTCCACCAGAGAAGAAGGTAGAAAAAGCAAAGGAATTTACTCCTAGAGTAACTAGATCGAGTATTCAGACAAAAGAGAAGAACAAAGTTGAAGAAGAGAAGAAAACTAATAAGAATAAAGCATGGAAACCTGACATGAAAATGCTAGAGAAAAGAGAAATTGAACAAGGAAAATTAGTTTCAATTGAAAAATATTATGGCAGATATGAAGAAGCAAATAAACTGAATATTGAAGACATTGTGATAGAACACATGCTTAGTTTCAAGAAGACAATTTTGGAAGTTGAAGGAAGCATACCCTCAGATTTGTATACAAAATTGGAAAGAAGAAAATGTTTGGCACAAGTTGAAGATGATCAAATTAGAAACAAAGAGATTGATGACATGTTGCCTATGTTATCCATACAAGAGAGAGATATTATAGTCAAAGAATTGAAACCCCTGTTGAGGATAAAGACCAGATTACTAAAGATAATGGCAAGGAAATATGATGAAGTGACTGAGGAAAATCATAAGGCACTTGAGAAGATACTATTGAGAACTAATTTTGTGAAGCCCCCACCTCCTAAGAAAGATTTACCTACACAATTGGGAATGGATGACAACACAAAGGACACAGAGACTAATGATGAAGAGAGTAAAGAAGATACTACTGTAGATTTCTATGTTTCTGGTGTGGTAGTAACACTAGACCCCTCACAACATGAGAAAGACCCCTTTACAGGAACCATGGACACTTCTATTGTTAATGAACCTGAGAAGGAAGAGGAGAATAAGGAAGATGAGCAGAAAGAGGATGAAGGATAGAAGACTGAGAAAAAAGAAGATGAAAGGAAGAGGTAACTTCACCATCTATCTTATTGTTGGCAAGTAGTAATGTAAATGTTGATAACATAGATGAAGATGAACTGGTGAAATTGGCATTCACTGCACTGAACAAAGAAAAGGAGAAATCAATACAAAAAGGAGATAAGAAAACAAAACTGATTTCAAGAGCTATTGATACTATCAATAAATTGCTTCCAGTACCCTTAGTATTCCAGAACAAAGATGATATTGAGAACTTGAAAGTCACACTTGATGAGTACAATGGCCACTTTGAAAATTTGCTAAAGACTGTAGAGGAGAAAGCAAAGAAAACATATGAAGAGAAGAAGAGCATAAAAGTATGCAAGTCCATCTCATGGGACTTAGGAGTTGTGAAACATTGTTTGATAAATGCAAAGAACTGCATTGCACATGGGAGAAATTTATTTGGTTACAACATGAATCCTATCAGACACATTCAGAATGTTAAAGATTATATTGCCAAGGAAAGGGAAAATTTGAACAGGTTAATGGATGGTTGTGAAACATCTTCATAGACCACTATAGAGTTAGACACTAAAGTGAAAAAGATATTGGCTAAGATCAGTATATTGGAGAATGGGAAGGAGAGAGTACTGAACATATTCAATTTGCTGAGGAACCTCATTACTCTGAAGCTATCAATACTTGAGGTACATCTAACAAATTTAGAAAAGACTACAAATTCATTAGCTAAAGGCCTACCCACAGACTTGAAGAATTCTGAAACTACATATTTTGCATTGAATGGATTGATTCATATAAGTCAGATTTTGTTTAAGACATGGAGCACTGAAGTGAAGATTTTTGAAGATTCTTTCCAAGACATTCTAAAACTTGTGAGAAAGAAGTGATACTTATTTCTATGCACCTTTGTCATTGTTGTCAAAGGGAGAGAAGAGAAGAGAGAACAAAAAAATGAATGAAGAAGAGAAGAGAGAATATATATATATATATATAT
>MU223461.1:900931-912975 GCA_018584345.1 Thuja plicata | reverse complement strand
CTCAACAGTTGGGAAACTATTTCTGAGAATATCTAGTTTCCCTCTGAATTGAGGTACAGCTCCCTATGTGAAAAATATTCAATGAATTTTGTTCAATTCTAATCCCTACTGCAAGTATGTTCTTAACTAGAGAATAGTAGAGGAAACCGAGTTCCACCCAGGAAAGTGAAATCTCAGGCAGGGTCTAAATGCAGAGAAGCTATGTTGATGATCTTCACAATCTTATGAATCTCTCAACACAACAATATGAAAATGCAGATTATGAAAGTATGATTATGCAAATTATGAGATGCAGATGAAGTATGTTGATGCAATTCCACAACCAGTTATAATTCTCTGATTATTCTACTGATTGGCTAAATTGAAAACAACAAAACAAAACTCTGTTCATTCTCCATCTTCAATTCAACACAATGAAACAACATCAGATAAAGATGATGAAAGTGGACGGTAAAATAATGGCACTAAACTTGATTGACTCTACAACCAGCTTCTCACCAAAATTTTCTGACCTCTCTATTAACTTTTTCCACCGTTTATATAGAGATTACAATGTAGGATCTTCATGGGAATAGGAACTGATTCAACTTCTAAGAATATGAAAAGACTAGAGAATACTTTCGAAAATAGAAAGCCAAAAGACCATGACTTTTTATCTATTACTTCCTATAGTTTGACTTTGAGAGAATTGAAATGAATAGTCTTCATCGATTGAATACAACTTGTAGAATCGAATCCTCTTCTGCCATTACAATCATAACCAGTGTCCCTTTAGAGCATTCAAAATGTGAATTTTCGCTCTGAGTAATAGCAATATTTTCAAGCTGAACTTTCAACACAAGAAGTGTTCTTTGGAAGATTCTGAAACAACCCAGATCATCAGATTTTGAAAAGACATTGAAATCACAAAGCTAGAAGCCGGTGGGTTTTAGCTTCTGAGGTTCGAAAATGACTTTGGCGCACCCGATTTTGGATTTTCTGCTTGTAGAAAACCCGCAACTTCATCTCTTCACCTTTAAAATTGTATACATTTTCGAGCCATGATTCCTGAAGGAAAAATGTACTTTGAGCTATTTCAAACCGATCCATATGATCAGAAGTGAAAAAGGGATCAAGATCTAGAAATTATATGGCGGCGGGTTTTGGGAAAACACGTGCGCAAAAAGCTTTGGAGTAGTTAGCTTTGCAGAAATCTACTTGATGAGTGCGATCTCTGCAAAGGAACATTTATCTTTGCAGAAATCTACCTGAAGAGTGTGATTTCCGCAATGGAGTAGGCTCTGAACGTATTTTCGCAAGGCAAATTTAATTGCATGAGTCTTTTTTTTAACTTAAGGCACATGCGATATGAAACACTTAAATAATAATAAAATATTCCTTAAAGCTCGATGATGACTTATGTAGGCTTGCAAAAATCTACTTGGAGAATGTGAATCCTGCCACGGAGTAGTCAAAACTCAATTTTCCTCCATGGAGAAGCCAAAACTCAATTTTCCGCCACGGAGAAGCCAAAACTCAATTTTCCCCCAGGGAGAAGCTAGAATGAAAAATCCCGTCGTGCCATAACTTTCTCATTCCAACTCCAAATCTCATGTTGTTTTCACTATTGGGGTCGTAAGACACCATAGAATCAATCCATGCCTTTTCTAATTTCTTCTCAATTCTCTATTATAGTTATGCAATTATATTACATTGCCCACTCTGTTCAGCCTGTCAATCACCATGCTTAGATCCAATGCCATTTGACGGATATCAAGCATAACTCCTCACATCTACAATCATAGCTCTGCCACTGCATCATCTATATGAAGAGTCTTCTCTGATTTCTTACGAATGCCTGGAAATTATGATTCTCAATCATTCTTCTGCTTGAAAAATATCATCAATAGGAGCACATTATCCTTGCCAGGTTGGGATCTATAACCTACCCAAAATGAAAAGACTTTTAGATAACCCACCGGGCTTCAAGAAGGAAAGGCAGTGGCAGGGAAACCTGGCAAGAAATTCCTACCTAAGGAAGACTTAGACCTAGAATCAAACAAGACTAGACCTGACTATGACTTCAAAATCCTCCACTTTGACAGCATGGGTATAGGATGAAAAGTGGGGCAACAATATATAAAGAAAAGAAAATGAAAAAGATGAGGAGAAGTGTAGACAATTTTGTTTTGTTTGAAAACTTAGTATTTTTTTTGTTAAGTATTTCAATCAATGCCAAAGTGAGAGATTGTTGGCAAGTGATCAATTTGGGTAATGTGATTCACTTTTGGGTTGTCATTTATGGCAACACATCTACGTTTAAGATCAATTATTTTGAAGATAAGTTTGCATATGTCCAAAATCGACTAAGTACAGAAACAACGGTATGGTATTGTTTTGGATATTGAAGACAGAGATTGATGAATCAAGGAATGCGAGCTTAGTGGAATAAATTATGGAGCATTTATGACATACACCTAAGATAGATTTAGATTTGGTTAATTTTATGATAAGCTATAAGGATTTGAAGACTGATAGACAACAGCGAACAACGACACAGAGCAATTGGACAACAACAGAGAATAAGGGAGTATGACTTGGACTCCAGGAAATAGAAGTTGTATTTTTGTTATTGATAGTCTATACTCTGACTATGCAGGTGCACTGAATATGCATTTGATATTTACTATATTAAATGTATTCAGTATTGATGGCTGACTTAGAACTGCTTGTAATATTCATACTGAGAGCCGACTTTGTAAAGTTAAAAGATATATATGTAAGATATTTTTGGTAAAGATTATGTAGTGAGAAAGAAAAGTGTATGCGGTATTTTATCTAGAAGAGTAGACATGCGAATGGAAAAGCAATAAAAGAACTATCAAAGCATTTTTGATGCTTGTTTTTGTTCATGACTGAGAACCTTTTGTAACAAAATTACATTGTAAGAGTTGTAAGCTCATTGGCCCCTAATAGGGTGTTGTGAACCTTTAACAGGGTTGTTATTCCTCTAATAGGGAAATGTACTATATAATATTCAGCTCCTAACAAGGTTAGGTCTCTTTAAAGGGACATTATACTTTAGTACATGCTTGTGGGTATCATCCCCACCGGGGTTTTCCCTTGGCCAGAGTTTCCTCGTAAACAAATCATGGTGTTATGAGTTCTATGTTATTTTTTTATGTTCTTTCCTTTACTATAATTGTATGGTTAATGTTCAAGTGGTTGAAGAATTTAATTAACTATTATAATATTGATTCACCCCCCCTCTTAGTATTATCTAATCCTAACATATTTATCTCTCTCAAACTACTCATAAGATTTACTCCCTCCTTGAAAGAAACTTACAAATAATCGCACAGTTACCTTATAACTATTAAGTATAAAATACCTTACAGATTAAACATATAAGAGCATAAAAAAAAATACAAGAAGACATCGTAGATCTTAAACAAGAAACTCCACTGTATTTTATTAATATACTTCTCCTTCAATGCATTCTGAGAGACTAAAAGCTTGAAAACTAAACAAAAATAAGAAGTCTGCCTCACAGTTATAAATTCATCATCCTTAACAATATCATACAACTTGCTATATATAGAGAGAACTAGCCATCTTGTAATCCTTAGAGGGAAAGGATGCAAAAAGCTTTGGATGGCTAGGCTAAACCTAAAAGCACTGAAAGAAAAAAATGCAGTTACATACTTTTAGCTAGTGGAAAAACACTTGAGTAGATGATTTGATATGATTTCAAATCTTTGCAGTTGTCAATTTTGTCCACATATATTCGGGATAAATTCAAAATTTTCTTAAGAGACATAGTGACCACCAATACAGGCTAACTTACACTATTCTTGATGATAATTACCCTGCCAGTGCTCGATCATCAGGTGTCGGGTGCCATTTTATTTCTCATCCATCACACCCAAATTTGTTGTTGTTGTTTTCTTCAACTGCTCAAGCTCAGGCAATGTTTCTCCAAAGAATCAAATCAATTTATTTAAGGCTCTAAGACAAAACCCTAAATCCATTGCTGGTGAAACCCTCTATGCAAATTCAAATATTCAAATAATATTGACTATAATGATCACTTTGGTGCGGACTCAAAATTAACAGCTGAGATAAAACCTTTTCATAACTTTAAAACACCACTGGAAATATCTTTTAACTACCCAAGGACGAGATCGGACTCATCCAGGTGTTATTTAGGAATTATGCCTCAAAGACTAGATCTCAAGAAACTTTCATTTAAGCCATTACGCCTATCATCAGATCCTTTGCAACTTGTCAGTGCTTTACATTCCTTTAACTCCTGCCCCATGACATCATGAGGAAACGTGTCAATCAGATGCAATGCCTTTATATATAGATTTTGATCACTTTTTCATTAATCCTTTACCCGAGCCATCTGATCAGAATCAACAAAATAGATCTTTACCTTAGTTATAACTTGAGAACCGCGGTCCCACTAACATCCACATAGCGCTTTTCCACTAGCTCCAAGAAATCATGTTATCTTCTGACCTGTGCTGACTGGGCTTAACACATGTCAAATAGGCATGATGCCTTGATCATTAGATGAACTACATCTTTCTATTAAGGCTTCACATCGTTCGTTGGATCAAATCTGACTTGGCTGGTCCTTAATTTCTTTTACCCTGTCGCTGATCCAGACCCACCCAGGACACATGGTGCAAGGGCGTGATGCCTTGATGGTTAGATCTCATGAAACTTTACTTTAAGGCTTTACGCTGGCCATATGATGAAAAATGACTTGGCTAATATTTATCTCTTATTTACTTCATCTGGACCCATTGGGACATGTGTTCATTAGGCACAATGCCTTAATCAGTAAAGAACTTCATCTTACGCATCAAGGGAATGTGTTGTCTATTTTATCCTTTCTACATGATTTGTCTTTAACTTTACTTAGAGTTGAACAAGACCCACCATAGTAACATGGTAGAAAGGTGTAATGCCTTGATGATTAGATCTTGCACATCTTTGTATTAAGGCTTCACATTGTCCGTTGGATTAAATCAAACTTGTCAGTACATTAACTTCTTTATCCTCTGTCACAGATCCGGACCCACCTAGGGCACATGGCCGATAGGAGAAATTCCTCAAAGGGTAGATTAACAACATCTTAAGATTTACAAAATAATTAGTCATTACAGTGTCGACTGTGTTGGAACTCAAAAATACAGCAAGGATTTTTGAGTGTTTTACTAGAGCTTTATAGTTTGACCCCTATAAGTGCTTTTTGAGCCTATTTGCCTAGATGAAATTCTAAATTTTTTCATGCATGTCAAGTGTTTATCACTCTTTTTTAGGCATATGAAGATATCCCAGTTCATCAGTTTCAAGTTTTGAGTCAGTTAGAGATATCTTGTTTTAAGCACTTATCCAATTTGCATTTTGCCTAAGTGTAAATTTGTAGTAGTAGGCCTTCTTTGCATTTTAATATCTTCTATCCAATTAATTTTCATGGCTTGAATCTTTGTGGATGTTTAAATTGTATATCAAAGATCTTGTGTTTTAAATCTCAATCAATTTCGAGTCATTTTGATAGGTTTTCAGATTCCCTAAAGTTGGTTCTCCAGAACTGTCCTGTTTCTCTTTTATACCCAGATTGCTGAATAGCCTACTTTGAGCTTCTATAAGTTGTATCCAGTTGAATTCCCTACATAATTGAGTATTCCCCCATGTTTCAAAGATGAAAGTTTACCTACCTAAAGATTTTCAGATTCATACCAATCCAATTGTCCACTTTCCCAGCTTGATTCCAAATCCAAATTTTGCATATTCACTAAGTTTAAAATCAGAAAAGTTGTAAGATGCTAACTTTGCAGACTTATACCAGTTGATCAATTCAATTTAAGTGAAATATATTTTAGTATTCATATTCCATGTGTGAGGGTGAATCCAGTTCCAAAGATTCAGATTCTGAAGGTTCTTCTTGATGACTTTATGAATCCAGTATCGAAGATAGTATGTGCAATTTGCCAATGCTGAACAGAATGAAGTTAACATAATGGTCATTTTTAGAGAGTGATAAATTTTTGTTTGAAAGTTTTATTCATGAACCCATCATGGAACCATTCTATTTGAATTTAAATGAACTACTTGACCTGATTGTGAAGTCTCAGAGCTTGTCTTTGTAATCTTGTAATGGTAAAGTTTGATTAGTTGCATCTTGCACCTGAACTTGATTCTAGAAAATCCCTTTTGCATCTATTTTCATTATGAATGAATGAGTCATTCTACCAAGTGACATATCTTCAAGAAGTGATTTGATTTCTTTTCAAGTTGTACTTCTGGTAGTGTTTTCATAAGTTTGAATACTTAAATTTGCAGATTGGATAAAGTTGCCCACTTTGAGTTTTATTTTTTTTGGCCTAAATGTTTTCAAGCCAATCCAGTTGGTGAGTATATTCATATGTTGGAGGTGAATGTACTTTTTTATTTCCATGGTTGCAAAGTGTCATTCAGTCAAATTTCAAAGCTCATTCAGGAAGCTACTTGCCATTAGTGTGTTCAAATTGTAGAATTGTAAAAATCAGTTTTAAATGATTGCCAGTTAAGTACTTCATTACCCAGTTGCACATTGGTTTATATTTTGGGAACACAAAGTGGTTGATTCATGAAGTGGTGACGGTTCCTCTATTAAATTATTATGCAAGAGCCTGGAATGCACTGAATGTGTATGTGGATAGTACTTAAAATGTTACTCAGCATTGCCTTGATCAAACGATGTCTCTATTTCTTTGAAGTATTTATCTGCAAAAGTGCAACAATATAGAGGAATTCTAAGATGCTAGCGTGCTAGCATCGAGAATGAAAAGAGATATGGGAAACACTTAAACATAGGGGAGTTAAATGCAAATGGAATTTTCTCATTACAAACATTGGAGATGTCAGCGCATTTCAAACCAAAGCCAGTGTGCATGGATTAATAGAAATCCTATGCAAGATATGAAGAAGGGGATTTTCCTCAAAGTTTTAAGCCAAAGACCTTGTGAAATGACAGGTATCCATGAAACATTGAAAGGATGTAAACATTTAAATCCAAATACATGGGGCAAGGCATGAAGGTAGTATCCAACACAATAAAGAATGAAAAGAGTTTGGTATGAAGCCCACGCAACATGTACACAAGGAGGATGTTGCACTGAAAGCCCATGAAGCCACGCAAGCATTAAATGAAGTAAAGTTAAAACATGTGATAGAAAATACATAAGCAATCATTAGGGGAAGATGTGTTGATATTGAATTATTATGAAGATGTGAACATTTAAAATAAATGCTACTAGCAGACAAAAGCTTGTAGAAGGTTTGGTATTTTGGAAACCTTCACAATGCATTGAAAAGGAAAAGTCTTGTGCTGATTTTCAAAGACCTTGCAGATGTAATCAGTTTGAATGCATGGACTAGAAGGTGCCTGTACAGCATGTAGATGATTTTGAAATCAAACAAAATGCAGTTGGTAGTGCCCACACTGTTATTAAGGAATGGTTTTAAACAGGTTTGTTAAACATAACCAATGCAAGCCAAAAGTCTGCGCAACATATACAAGTAGGAAATAAAACTTAAAATGTTACAAATGCACATTAGAAACCCAACGCACCATTTTGGAGGTGATAATGAAAGCATTTGAAATGCAAAAAAACAATACCATGAAAGGTTGCGCAACATCTAGAAGACATTGGAAAATTTTAAAACACTACATTTAAAATGCTATTTGTTGGGGTGAAAACCAAGACACGTGCACTGTAAGCATGGGAGGAGGTTTTTAAAATTTTTTGGTTTCAAATTTGCAAAAAGGAATCCACAGTAGGGGGCGCCCAACATTATGGAGGAATATTTTCATGCCAAACAGCAAGAAGACATGGCCATGTTGGAATAGTCCCAAGGATAACTAAGAAGGGGGGGGGGGGGAATCGGNCCAACATTATGGAGGAATATTTTCATGCCAAACAGCAAGAAGACATGGCCATGTTGGAATAGTCCCAAGGATAACTAAGAAGGGGGGGGGGGTGAATCGGTTATCAACTACTTTAATTATTTTATTTACTTATATATCAATTAACATAAATAAAATGCACATTAAGATAACACAATAGAGAACAAAACAATTTTGGTTGCGGGGAAACCAAATAGGTAAAAACCCCAGTGAGAATTAGCACCCACAAAGAACTATACTTGAGTATAATTATCCCTATTAGGAGATCTTGCAACCCTGTTAGGAGTTGTTCTTTACAATGAAATAAGTACAGAGGCCTGGTTAAAGGTCAAACCCTGTTAGGATTCTTTTATAAGTAACCATGTTAGGGGTGAGGACTCACTATCCAAAAGCTCACTCCTAAAATGATGAAGGCTGCAACCTTCAGTAGAATAGATATACACTATATCTGATAGATGAACTATTTAAGTAGACCTTCTGTTTTGATCAGTTCCGGTGTGTTGTATACTTTCACTTCTTCTTCACATAGATCTTTTCTTGATGAATGAAATGTGTCTACTGTCCCAAACAATAGACATTATGTTCTATACTTTTTCTATTTCTTTTCTCTTCATTCACACTTAGCGTTCATTAAATGAATTACTATAAGTATCTTCTCCAAAGGATGTGAGCTTCATCAGATTTAGGAGTCACTTGAGTACTTCTTTAGTCAGCCACATTAATCATGCAACCTGATTAGAATCACGCAACCCAAACTGAATAGACACAGTGCTTCACAAAGTTGACTCCACCAAATTAACTGCAACTTCACGATTATGATAGAACATGTTTGGCACCTTTAGATAATTATATTTAACTCATAACTCAACATGTATACAAACACGCATATCCCAAAGATAGGCGCAACTCAAGAAATAATGTAATTACATAAGCTTTTCACAGATAGTCTTCAGTCTCTGTAACTGTCATAATCTATTAACATAGCTCAACTGAAACTTCATATTTGACTCGGCGTGAATGCACATAGAATCTAGAACATGTATACACCATGGAAATAAGCACACATAACTCCAAAACATATTTACTAATAATTTCATATAGAGCACTGTTGTATATTATATATTGTCATCAATGACAAACATACAATCAATTATTTGCACAGAAGAAAATCTCCAACAATCTCCCCCTTTGACATTGATGGCAACATATGATATCATCAAATCAAAGTGTCTTCCTTATTTTTTTAATCTTCTCAATATCCTCATCAAATGTTCATCTTCACTGCTGTTGTATACTCCCCCAGAGTATATGCTCGACCTTACTAATAATCCCCCTTTGACATCAATGGCAAAGGGTGTTAAACATAATTGGGAACATGTACTACTCCATAAGTAGAGTAGTCAACCATTCATCAATGACCAAGGACTAATGTTCTTGCTTCAAATTCTAATCAGACTCAGGAAAGGGAATTACTCCCAGCTTCTCCTTGAGATACTCAAAAGTATCTTTTGATAATGGCTTTGTAAAAATATCTGCTAATTGTTCTTTAGTACTCACATAATCCAACTTTACTTCTCTGTCTGCAAATTTTTCTCTTAGAAAGTGGTATTTGATCTCAATGTGTTTTATCTTTACATGCATCACAGGGTTCTTTGACATATTGATAGTACTAGTGTTATCACAATGAATAACAATAGGATAATCATTCTGAATACCAAAGTCTTTAATCATCTATTTGATCCAAACCATTGTTGAAAAATTTAATGATGTTGCAACAAAATCAGCTTTTGCTATTGACTAAGAGATATAATTCTGCTTTTAACTTGTCCAAGTGACCAATCTGTCTCCAAGAAATACTGCTCCTCCTGATGTAATTTTTCTGTCATCAACACAACCTATCCAATTAGCATCAGTATACACATAAATTTGTATATTCTCTGAGTTAGGATACCATAAACCATAGTCTATAGTCCCTTTTAAATATTTGAATATTCTTTTTATTTCCATTAGGTGATTTTATTTAGGTTTAGCTGCAAATATTCCAACAATGCCAACTGCATTAGAAATATCAAGTCTAGATTGAGTAAGATATATGAGTTTTCCAATCATAGACTTGTATAGAGTATTGTCAACTACTGTGGAATCATCATCTTTAGAAAACTTACTTCCTGTTATCATGGGGGTGCTTACTGGTTTGCAATCTTCCATTTTGAAAGTCTTCAATATCTCCTTCACATACTTAGATTGATTTATGAATATGCCTTTGTCTGTTTGTTTTATATTCAATCCAAGAAAATATTTGATAGGTCCAATCATGCTCATTTCAAACTCACTTTTCATTTCTTTGGTGAATTTTGCACTAAGTTTGTCATTACCTCCAAAGATAATGTCATCAACAAAAATAGCAATGAGTAGTAATCCTTCATCTATCTCTCTTATGCATAAATTATAATTTGTTGCTCCTTTTCTGAATCCTATCTTTGTTAAGTAGCCATCGAGTCTCTCATACCAAGCTCTTGGGGCCTGTTTAAGTCCATAAAGTGCTTTCTTTAGTCTGCATACCATGTATGGTTTGTCTGAAAGTTTGAATCCTTCAGGCTGCTCTATGTAGACTTATTCCTTCAGGTCATCATTCGAAAAAGCTGACTTGACATCCATTTGATATACTTTAAAGTTCTTGAATGTTGCATAGGCCAAAAACCACTTGATAGCATCCAGTCTTCTTATAGGGCCAAATGTATTAGTGTAGTCTATTCCTTCTCTCTACGTGTATCCTTTACATACTAATCTTGCTTTTTTCCTTACCACTGTGCCTTCTTCATTCATTTTGTTCCTTAATATCCACTTTATTCCAATCACGTTCTTGTCATGAGGTCCAAGGACCATTTCCAATGTTTCATTCTTGATTATTTCATCTAATTCTTCTTGCATAGAACTTTTCCAATCTGAATCTTTGCACTCATATTCAACACTTAAGGGTTCAATCTATGAAAGTAAGCATACCTCTTCATCAACGATTGAACCTTTTTCTATGGATCTTGTCAGGACTTTAGCAATCTAATCTCCAATGATATCCTCCTTAGAGTGGTATTTGGATGTGTATTTTGAGTTCTTAGGAGTGATACTTTCATGTGTAATCTGTGATTCTTCTTTACTTGGTTCAAGATTGTTACATGAAACATCAATATAGTCAAACATTTCTTCAATAACTATGTCCTTATTGATGGGTCTGGGCTCATCTTCAATCATGGGAGCACAGTCATAATATATTTCTTGAATCATAAACTTCTCATCAATCTTCACATGAGTACTTTCAATGATCTTCTTTAATCTTAGATTAAAACATCTATAGGCTTTGATTTTAGTAGAGTAAGCAAGAAAAATACCTTCATCACTTCTAGAATCAAACTTTCCAATGATATCATCTCTCTTGATGTAGCACTTTCTTCCAAATATTCCAAAGTATTTTATAGTAGGTAAATTACCAAACCAAAGTTCATAGGGTTGTCTTGTTTGCACCTAGTGTCAATTGTATTCTATTGATAGTATAGACTATTATATTGACCGCACCTCTCCAATAGGCATGGGAAACTTTTCCTTCAATCATGATAGTGTGCATTGTATCAAGTATTTTTTTTTCCTTCTTTCTACAATCCCATTCTGCTGAGGGGTTCTAGGTGCACTTAATTGTCTCTTGATTCCATGTTCTTCACAGTAATCATAAAACTGGTCAGAGGTGAATTCTCCTCCTATATCAGATCTCAGACATTTTATCTTTAATCCAAATTCATCCTCAACCTTAGCTTTGAACACTTTGAACTTCTCAAAAGCTTCATATTTGTCTTTTAAGAATGCAACGCACATCATCCTTGAGAAATCATCAACAAACAAAATGAAATACCTTTCTCTGTAGTATGATCTTGTTTGAGTAGGTCCACATAGATCTAAATGTATCAGATCTAATTTGTTTTCAACAGAGTCTTGTTTTCTCCTGAATGAGGTCCTCACATGCTTCCCCATCACACATTCCCTACACATGGTTTCAACTGGTCTTGCAATACTTGGAAGGTCTCTTACTACCTTTACATTACTTATCTTGACT
>MU223461.1:883198-893239 GCA_018584345.1 Thuja plicata | reverse complement strand
CCACATTTCATAAAGTGTGTGCCACTTGTGTTATTTCCTCTTAAGGAGGAATCTAAGGGATACCTTGGTTTATCCCAATTAAATAATACAACCAAGGGATAATAAAAGATACATAAAAATGAATTATCCTCACAAGAGGACAAAATAGGTGTAGGGATTCCATAGGAATCTCCTACTTACATAATGCAAGTAAAGATTAATTTCTAACAGATATATCCCACAGGCATGGTGCTATGAAAGTTTTTAGTATTTATATATGAAAACACTTATATTATGAAATGAATAAGAAGCCAAGAGGCCATGGTGGGCCTCTTGGCTAGATAGATTAAGTACGTAGCGTACCCCATTATTTTGAAGTAAAATGAATAGGAAAAATTTAAAACTCTAAATACTTAGTCCCACATTATGAATGATAGGGAAAACATACATGTTTATATGAAAAAGGCCACAGTATGTATTTTGAAGAAGAAGTCAGAGGCTATGCATGCGCATGGAAGTAGGGTTGCCTTGAAATCTATGCAAGATTGCAGAGGAAAAAAACCATATTTTGGTAGAACCCATAGAGATGATGTGGTAAATGACATGGTGTAGAGGCATGCAAATTGGGCGCACATCCCATGGCAGATCAAGTCAATAGTTGGCATGAAGCCTCTTTTAAAAGATGTAAGGTAGTTACCATAGAGGGATCACGCCAGGTTGACATGTGGTGGGGGTGATAGCATAGAAGATCGAGTGGCATCTAGGTGGAGATGAGGTGGAAGCCATGTAGGATGTTATTTGAGTTGGCACACACCCTGAGTTGACAAAAATAGACAGTTGTCGTGAAGCCTTGAAGATAGAGATGCAAGGTGGTTATCATAGAGGGATCGCAACAATGTGACATGTGGCATTTGGACAAGTGGCAGACCAGACACAGGGCTGGTGATGTAGGTGCCTAGTTGAACTTGTGGACCAATTAGAGGGCACCACATGGCACAAGCAGGACACATAGGTGCCTAGGTAGATTTTTGAGCCAATCAAGGCTGCCACATGGCAGAATCTAGTGCTTTTAGGGAAAAGGGTATTAAAATGATAAATTGAAATATTAAAGTGAAATTTTATTTCAATTCGATAGTCAAAATATTGAATATAATTTCAAATATTTTAACTATTTCAAAAAATGTGCACGGGAGAGGAAGTTTGTTAGGAGTGATTCAGGGGGCATTATTTTGTCCAAAATATGAAGTATCATATATCACCGAAAAGGTCTCAGAACAAGGATTCTAATTTTGCAAATTATTTGAGTCTAGATCATATAAGATTCTTGTACTTGTAGTTAGAAGCAGTTGGAGATATTTTTGAGGAGCAGACAGGTGTCGGTGACTGAGATAGTTTTTCCCTTTCTCCTATATCTTTCTTTTCTCTTGATTGTAAAAGGATTTTGAAATTTATACTGTTGGGTAGTATTCAGGCTCTGGTATCTTATTTTCTATGTCTCTTTGTCTTGCAAATGTACATATCCAGATGAATTTTAATGAAGAATGATGGAATCCATGTTCAGTTCTTGTCTGATGTCTTTGTGTATCTAGTTTTAGTTCTTGTGTATTAACTTGTAAGGCATGTTAATAGACCAGTTATAAGGTAGTTGTGATCTTGTTTTTAAGTTTCTTTCAAGGAGAGAGTCAATCTTGGATACAAGTTCTGAGATATCAAAGTTTTATACATGAATCTGATGTCTAGGAACTGGAATGAGAAGAGTGATTTGTAAGGAATTTAACTTGGTTTCTTTGATTTTGGAGTTAGGGTTTTCTAGGAATGCATGTGTGTTTAACTCTGTTACCCAATAGATAATGCACTGGTCTTGATTTTTCTGCTATTTTTCTTCATCAAATCATTAAATCTATTCATTTTCCCTTTCCTGTTTGAGAGCAAAAATGTTTACAAGTTGCATTAAATAGTGCAAATATGTTTGATGATTCCTTGTAGAAGTGAATCTGATAGGTTAGCCTACCTGAGCCTCTAGGTTTGAAGAGAAGAAGGGTGAATATCCTTGTTGTTACTTTGACCATTTCCCTAGTTCTTAGCAGATCATATAGGTGGGATCCTATATAAGACTGGTTGAGTTGAACTCCTATATTTTATCAGTCTGAGATATATCCATGGTCACATCTGAATAATGAGGTTTAGCTAGTGAGTTATATGTATGCATATTTTAGCTTGTTTTAGGTGTACCCGCCTGAGTGTCTGGAGCTTGAAGTAGAAGGAGGATCAAATCATCATCAATTAGCCTTTTCTTGCCCCTCAGTTTGTAGGAATGAGTTGACTCTTGTGAGCTGGACAAAAATCCCTAGGTCTGGTTTGCATTGTCTCTTTTAGAACTGAGGGATACAAGAAAAATCACTAACAAAATGGCGACTCTATTGGGGATTTAAAAGTCTTATTTAGAATATCTCTGATTTTCAAAGTTGTAAATCAAAATACCACAGTAATTGTAATCTGCTGGAGAAGTGAAGGTTAAAAAATCATAGGAGATAATCATTTGTTGCTTCATTTCTAGACCAGATTGTGAATCCTAATCCCATACTTTTTTTGGGTGGTGACTCTGTTTGAATCTGGAGAATCCTGGTTGTTTTGTGTGAGTGCAAAAATTGCTATCAGTTGTTATTTGAATTTTAAGATCAACAAGTTTAAGATGTTTGTTTCCTTGCTTGGCTAAATCAATATTCAAATCTGATTAAGAAAGAAAGTCAGAAAAGGAATCTAAAATTTGTTTATATCTATGTGTGTGAATAGCCTGTAAGTGAAAGGAAGAAAAGGATTATGCAACTTTGCTTTTTGGAATGGGTTTCCAGAATCAAAAGTGATTTACAAATAGCTCTTGCTATTTGATATTTGTCCTCTGCAAGGAGGTGGTGACTCTATGAAAGAAGAATCAGATGGAATTCCAAGAAAGGATTTAGATCTACCTTGTATCTGGTAAAGAAGAAGAAAGAGCAGCAGTTGTAAATCTTATATAGGTAATCCTTAGTTTTTATAAGAAATAAAAGTCCCTTAATAGGTGAGAAAAGCACTAAGAAAAAGGGAAAAATAGCTTTGTAGTTCGTCATATTTTCTGGTTGAAGTTTTAGTTTCAAGAAATCAGAAGTATGCTATGGTTATGTGAAGTTAATGGTTGCATAAATTCATATAGAAATCTCCATGACAGAATCTTATGTGTTGTTAAATAAGTGTTTAGAATGGAAATTCTAGCTTCCATGGGTCAAGATATGTTTTCTAAATCTGAAGTCTATGATAAAGATCTTGAAAATGTTAATAGAGAAAATGAAATTTCATTGATAAATTAAAAAGATCCAACAACAATGCTTGTTGATTTTAATATGTAAGATTGGAGAGAGAAAGGAAGAGTTAGGACTGTTGTTTTATGAGAAGTTTAGTGAAGCTTATAATGAGCTTCCAATGGCTATTGATTTTCAAAAGTCCACATATGTTGAAATGTTCCTAGAGCTTAGTATGCCTGAACTAGTCAGTTGGTCCGCATCTCTTAGAGAAAAGGAAATTAAACATACCATAGAATGGATAGATTCTATTGAGAAATCAGAGTCTGAAAACATTGAGGATGCTGAGTATGAATCTAGTTATGAAGATGATGTTGAGTCTACTTGTGCTAGTAATGTTGAATATAATGCTGATAGTGAAGTCTATGAAAAACAAGACAATGAGGAAGAATCTGTAACTGGAAGTGACTCCATTGAGTTTGTAGAGTTTCCTTATTTTTAGCATGTAAATGATGATTTCTTGTTTAAGCTTGAAAATGATTTATGTGAACAAAAAGAGCTTGAATGTGATGCAGATGAAAGTGATAATGACTCCTTTGCACAAAGTGATGTAAACCAAGACGTCTTTTCTCTTATTTCCAACAAGAAAGATGTATTCAACATTGAGAAAGAGATCAAAGAAAATGGACAAGAAGTTCAATGCCCGCTAAGTAGTGAGCAAATTTCAAAACTTCTAGAAGCTGATTATCAGAGGTATGCACCTACAAATGACTTTAAAGTTTCATGCCCAATGGAGATATGTTTTGATAGTGATGATGTTGATAAGGCCATGAAATATGATACATGTAATATAGATTCTTTTCCTATACTTGGGTTGGATACTTTGCAAATTGAAAGCACATATCACTGTGATAAGTTTAATGTTGTTGTTTATGATGAATGTTTTGGTGTGGATTTTTTTTCATAAACATAGTGTCAGTATTTCTTGTTCACATCATGATCCAGAAGATAGTAATAAGTCTGAAAGTGTTTTCTCAGATTTGCAAATAATAGTAGAGCCATTGATTGAAAATACTTGTTCACAAGATGCTGATAGGAGTTTGGATCAAAAATTTGTCTCTGATTTTGTGCAATCAAATTTTTGTTTTGAGACATTCTTCTTTAGTTTGCAAGGTGTTAATGTAAAAGAAGTGTATTGTTTGGTGCAAACTAATGTTCAAGATGCAGATGTTTCCAACCATAAAAGTGAATTGGAATATTTCTTGTTTCAAAAAATTAGTGATAAAGGAAGGTGTGATATCTCGATGTCACACTATGATAAACATGCACAATAGTTTAATGACTTTGTTTTGACAAGTAATGATAAGTATTCTGATTGTTTTTGGTTTGATGTGCTGAAGATGAATGGTGTTGTTTTTTATCAGACACTTGGAAGCATGAGTTTCAGTTTACCTTGGATTTTTGGAGATGAGAATCATATATTTGACAGAGGTAAGAGTTGATTTCAGTTTTGGGTCTCTGAGCCTTTTGTAAATAATTTCCATTTTTGTATAGTTTCTTTATTTCTCTTTCAGCTGTGTGGTGTGTTTTCTTTCGAATAAAGGGGTTCCTAGTTTTTGAGTTGGGAAGAAGAAGAGAGAAAAAGTGAAGAGAAAGTATGATTTTCTTTTTGGGTGGTCTACTTCTACCATTGATTCTGATATTCTCTTCATGCCCGCATGGGGAATGCATCCATAGTTAGAGCCACTATTGGTACTCAAAAGTATAGTAAGGATTTTTGAGTGTTTTACTAGTGCTTTGCATTTTGACCGGATAAGTGCTTTTTGAGCCTATTTGCCTAGATGAAATTCTAAATTTTTTCATGCATGTGAGGTGTTCATCAGTCTTGTTTAGGAATATGAAGACATCCCAGTTCATCAGTTTCAATTTTTGAGTCAGTTAGAGATGTCTTGTTTTAAGCACTTATCCAATCTACATTTTGCTTGTGTAAATTTGTTGTAGCATGCCTTGTTTGCATTTTAATATCTTGTGTCCTATTAAGTTTCATGGCCCACCTCTTTGGGGATGTTTAAAGTGTATATAAAATAACTTTTTTTTTAAATCTCAATCCATTTTGAGTCTATTTGATAGGTTTTCAGATTCCCTAAAGTTGGTTCTCCAGAATTGTCCAGTTTCTCTGTTATACCCAGATTAATGAATAGCCTACTTTGTGCTTCTGTAAGTTGTATCTCATTGAATGCTTTGCATAATTGATTATTCCCCCATGTTTCAAAGATGAAAGTGTACCTACCTAAAGATTTTCAGATTCATACCAATCCAATTGTCCACTTTCCCAACTTGATTCCAAATCCAAATTCTGCATATTCACTGAGTTTAAAATCAGAAAAGTTGTAAGATGCTAACTTTGCAGAATTATACCAGTTGATCAATTAAATTTTAGTGAAAGATAGTTGAGCATTAATTTTCCATGTGTGAGGGTGAATCAAGTTCCATAGATTCAGATTCTGAAGGTTCTTCTTGGTGACTTTATGAATCTAGTATCGAAGACAGTTTGTGTAGTTTACCAATGCTGAACATAATGAAGTTAACAGAATGATCATTTTCAGAGAGTGATAATTTTTTTTATGAAACTTGTATTCATGAACCTATCATGGAACCATTCTCTTTTCTTGTAAATGAACTACTTGACCTGGTTGTGAAGTCTCAGATCTTTTCTTTGTAATCTTGTAAAGGCCAAACCGAATGAAGTTTATGTTGTTTCAACATTTGCACTTGCACAGTATTCTGAAATGCTAAAGTTTGATTAGTTGATTCCGGTGAAGCCCTTTTGCATCTATTTTCATTGTGGATGAATTATTCATTCCGCCAAGTGATAGATCTTCAAGAAGTGATTTGATGTATTTTCAAGTTGCATTTCTGGCAATGTTTGCATAAGTTTGAATACTTAAATTTGTAGATTGGATAAAGTTGCCCACTTTGAGTTTTATTTTTTTTGGCCTGAAGGTTTTCAAGCCAATCCAGTTGGCGAGTTTGTTCATATGATGGAGGTGAATGTACTTTCTAGTTCCCATGGTTGCAAAGTGTCATTCAGTTAGTTTTCAAAGATCGTTCATGAAGCTACTTGCTATTAGTGCGTTCAAATTGCAAAATTGTAAAAATCAGTTTTAAATGATTGCTAGTTTAGTACTTCATTACCCAGTTGCACATTGGTTTATATTTTGGGAACACAAAGTGCTTGATTCATGAAGTGGTGATGGTTCCTGTATTAAATCATTTTGCAAGATCCTGGAATGCACTGAATCTATATGTGGATAGTACTTAAAATGTTACTCAGCATTGCCTTGATCAAATGATGTCTCTATTTCTTCGAAGTATTTATCTGCAGAAGTGCAACAATACAGAGGAATGCTAAAGTGCTAGCATGGGGAATGATAAGATATATGAGAAACATTTAAACATAGGGGAGTTAAATGCAAATGCAATTTTCTCATTGCAAACATTGGAGATGTCAACGCATTTCAAACCAAAGCAAGTGTGCGTGAATTAATAGAAAGCCTGTGCAACATATGAAGAAGGGGATTTTCATCAAAGTTTTAAGCCTTAGACCTTGTGCAATGACAAGTATCCATGAAACATTGAAAGGATGTAAACATTTAAATCCAAATACATGGCACAAGACATGAAGGTAGTATCCAACACAATATAGAATGAAAAGAGTTTGGTATGAAGCCCACGCAACATGTACACATAGAGGATGCTGCGCTGAAAGCCCATGAAGCCACACAAGCATTAAATGAAGTAAATTTAAAACATGTGATAGAAAATACATAAGCAATCATCCGGGGGAAGATGTGTTTATATTGCATTATTAGGAAGATGTGAACATTTAAAACAAATGCTACTGGAAGACAAAAGCTTGCGCAAGGCTTGGTATTTTGAAGACCTTCTCAATGCATTGAAAAGGAAAAGACTTGTGCTGATTTTCAAAGACCTTGCAGATGTAATCAGTTTGAATGTGTGGACCAGAAGGTGCCTATGCAGCATGCAGATGAGTTTGAAAGAAAAAAAAATAAAGTTGGCAGTGCCCACACTGTTATTAAGGAATGGTTTTAAACAAGTTTTTTAAATATAACCAATGCAAGCCAAAAGTCTGTGCAACATATACAGGGAGGCAATAAAACTTAAAACATTACAAATACACATTGGAAATCCAGTGTACCATTTTGGAGGGGGTAATTAAAGCATTTTAAATGCAGAAAAATAATACCATGAAAGGCTGCGCAGCATCTGGAAGATATTGGAAACTTTTAAAACATTACATTTAAAATGCTATTTGCTGGGGTGAAAACCAAGACACTTGCGCTGGAAGCATAGGAGGAGGTTTTTAAAGTTTTCTAGTTTCAAATTTGCAAAAAGGAATCCATAGCAGGGGGCACCCAGCCTTATGGAGGAAGATTTTCATGCCAAACAACAAGAAGACATGGCCATTGGTGAGCAACACTTGGAGGAAGTCTCAGAAGTTAAGAAAAATGCAGAGAGATATATCCCACATGCATGGTGCTGCGAATGGTTTTAGTATTTATATATGAAAACACTTATATTATGAAATGAATAAGAAGCCAAGAGACCATGGTGGGCATCTTGGCTAGATAGATTAAGTATGCAGTGGGCCCCATTATTTTGAAGAAAAATGCACAGGAAAGCTTTAAAACTCTAAAAACTTAGTCCCACATTGCCAGTGATGGGGAAAACATACATGTTTATATGCAAAAGGCCACTGTATGCATTTCAAAGAAGAATCCAGAGGCTATGCATGCACATGGAAGCGGGGTCACCTTGAAAATTGTGCCATATTGTAGAGGACAAAAAAAGATTTTGGCGGGACTTGTAGAGCTAATGTGGCAGATGACGTGGCGTTGATGCTTGTAGATTGGGTGCGTATCCCGAGGTAGATCAAAGTAACAGTCCGCGTAAGCCTCTATCTAAAAGATGCAAGGTAGTTACCATAGAGGGATCATGCCAGGATGATACATGGCAGGGGTGACAGCACAATAGATTGAGTGGCGTACAGGTGGTGATGAGGTGGTAGCCGCGCAGGAGGTCATTCAAGTTGGCATGCATCCCGAGGTGACAAAAATAGATGGATGTCATGAAGCCTTGAAGATAAAGATGCAAGGTGATTATCATAGAGATATCGCAACAGTGTGATACATGGCATCCAGACAGGTGGTAGGTCAGACACAGGGCAGATGATGCAGGTGCCTAGTTGGACCTGTGGAGCAATCAGAGGGCGCTACGTGGGACAAATAGGACACATAGGTGCCTAGGTGGATTTCTAAGCCAATCAGAGGCTGCCATGTCGTAGAATCTAGTACTTTCAGGGAAAAGGGTATTAAAATGATAAATTGAAATATTAAAGTGAAATTTTATTTCAATACAATAGTCAAACTATTGAATATAATTTTAGATTTTTCAAAATTTTCAAAAACTTTGCACGAGAGAGGAAGTTTGTGAGGAGTTATTCAGTGGGAATTTTTTCTCCAAAATATGAAGTATCATATATCACTAGAAAGGTCTTGGAACAGGTATTCTGATTTTGCAAACTATTTGAGTCCAAATCATATCAGATTCTTGTAGTTGCAGTTAGAAGTAGTTGTAGATATTTTTGAGGAGAAGACAGATGTCAGTGACTAAGATGGTTTTTCGCTTTCTCCCATATCTTTCTTTTCTCCTGATTGTAAAAGGAAGTTGAAATTTATGCTACTGGGCAGTATTCAGGCTCTAGTGTCTTATTTTCTGTGTCTCTTTATCTTGTAAATGTACATATCCAGATGAATTTTAATGAAGAATGATGGAATCCATGTTCAGTTCTTGTCTGATGTATTTGTGTATCTAGTTTTAGTTCTTGTGTATTAACTTGTAAGGCATGTTAATATACCAGTTATAAGGTAGCTGTGTTCTTGTTTTTAAGTTTCTTTCAAGGAGAGAGTCAATCTTGGATACTATGGTAGCTAAATGTGGGCCTCTGATTTAGCCATACACTTCAACATGGTCATTGTTCTTCAGCTGCATATAGGAATGAATATCGATTCATTCACCCTACATGTCTAGAAGAGTCGACATGTTGCCTTATAGAAGGTAGGAGTATGAGCTTGCTATCAAGTCATTGCAAGCTCAGTGACTACACCGAAGACCTAAATGAAGGATTTAAATCTATGATAATGCAAATAAATGATTAATCTAAATGCAAATGCAGTTTGTTGTTCATTCAAAACTAATTACGATCCATTTTAGAAGCACCAAATTGAGTGTGAGATATTCATTTTAATAACACCAAATCAAAAGTGTGCTCTAAGATTAGATTTGCATGATTAACATTAAAACAACAATAAAAGCTTTGCTAAGAATGCAAGAAGCTAAGACAAAAATGCAGCATAATAACATTAAGCAAAAATTAGGATCCTTTGTGAGGGAAAAGAGTTTCTCTTTTATAGAAATCTCTCTCGAATCAACGGTCGAGATCGAACAAAAAGAGTGGCTCAGATTCGATTGAAGAAGCACAATCCATGTGCAAGTGATTTGATTGGTCGAGAGAGTCAGCTAACTGAACTGACTGATCAGTTATTTTGGAAACTTCCAAAATCAATTCACAGTTAACTAAAATGTTTCTAAAATGATAAACAGTGGAGAATCAGTTAACTGAGTGGAACTGGATTGTTTCCATTTTGATAAATCAGTTAACTAGATTTGATGATGTCATATGCATTTTTAATAAATTAATTGATTT
>MU223461.1:832938-873197 GCA_018584345.1 Thuja plicata | reverse complement strand
AATCTCTAAAATGACTTCTAGTTCGCACAGGCATAAGATAAGTTGATTCGTCTGACTGACACCGTGGTGAAATCTAAAGTGTTGTCTAAGTCCAAGACCAAAGAGACCAATAGATAAATGTCCAACTAAGGATGGAGATAGCAAAGAATCTGATCTTGAGTCAAGGTTAATGAACCTGCTCTCACAACCCAGAATAAGGACAACACAGATAAAGATGATAAGTTTGAACAAAGGACTCGGTCAATTGGAGAAGCGTAATGACATCAGATTTCAAGACAGTGATAGGTTGGACTAACAACAGATTATAGTTTCAATGTGAACTAACAGAAGTGTTATGACAGCACAAATTTTAGAATAGACTGAATGTAGATGGAAGACAAAATTTTGACAAGTTTTTGAAACCAATTTGACAGAATTTTGACAAAGTTTCGACAAGATATTTGAAGTTTCAAATGAGACAAGATAAACAATTATCCAAAGTGTATAGTTTCCAAGATTGTTTGATTGAATTGTTGTTGTTTCAATGAACACTCACGCAACACACATCATGCAGATTGTTTGTTGTAAAAGAAAATAACAGACACACCACAATACTAGGATAGCCAAGGCAATATCTATTGAGTTCCCACTTGAACCGAAGTTCAGCCATGTCTACTCATAGCGGACAACTTAGAAGCTTGGAGGCACGGGCTCCTCCTTACATGTGCACTCACTTCTCAGGCACACCAAGCTCTGAATCCCAAGGGACCATTGTCTCTACTAAGAGTCATGAAAGTGTGGGACGTCTTAGTTGGTCTCTGACCTTCTGCGCCAATAGATAGAGGGATTTTGGATACTAGAACAAAGTGTGTAGTAAGGGCATCCGTTCAGGTGGTTATACTTGTGGCAGATTAGCTCTGTTATGGAGGCCTCCCAACCTACAGAAGTTACATTTTGTAGGTTTTAACGCACCACAAGGGTACTGAGGGAGATCTTCTTCCTGATATAACGCATTCAACACCTGTTCATTGTGACATTAATCACAATGACATTTTTTATATACTGATTCGGAAGGGCTTGGCTTTAGCCTGTTATCGGTTGGGCAATCCTCTCTCACTGGCTCTGTTAAAGCACTCGGGAGGTAGCCACACTAAAGGATATGTATGGATTTATCTTACACCCAAGATCCGTGAAGGCGAGGGGAGAGGATACGTCCATGCAATTCCTAGGATTCACAAAACTAAAAGACACTTCAAGCAGAATGAGAGAATGACAATAGTGTTTCTAGATTTTTGATCATCCCAAAAGGGCAAGAGCATAGTTTCCTGACATCATTGTCATTCCTAAAACAACAAAAAAATGTTCATTTTAATAAATCCTACATGCGGGTTCCTATTTTAAGAAATAAAAAAAAAGAGGCAAGCACACTGTTTTGCATTCTATTGATCAAAGGCAACCTACAAAACCAATTCATGAGTAGTTTGAGTTTTAGTCTTCTTGAGTAATGTTCTACAAACCACTGTTAGGTTGTATGAAAAAGATAAGATCACAAAAAACCAAGCCAAAGATTATTCCACATTATCAAAATCATCAAATTAGAAAACAAAGTGCATATTCAGATAGTAGACAGAAAATCATGCAGTTTCAAAAAAAAAATCACTGAAAAAGATGACCGTAAGAGCCTGTACAAGGCTCCAGAAGCTGCAAAAATGAGGATTAGACAGCAACAATCACCAAAAATAGTGATTTTTGATCAATCCAGATATCAAAATCAAAAAATAACTCCACCACTATGATCTCTATGAAATTCTACCCCCAATAAAAAAAAATGCTATGAAAAAGGACTCCGGATGAGCAAGTTATGAGTGTTTAAAATCAGACTGCAAATTCAAAAATGCATATGGTGAAAGCAAAGATTTTAAAATCTTGCTGACGTCATCAAAACACAGCATTAAATTTGATGGTCTATTACCCGTCGCCAAAGACTAAAAACCTTATTATATGATGGTTAGACACCCGTCAAATTAAATGCAACCCCAAAAGGGTCAGGTGGTGTTTCAGTCCACGGTGGGTGCTAGAAATGTGATAGCTAAATGTGGGCCTCTGATTTAGCCATACACTTCAACATGGTCATTTTTCTTCAGCTACATACAGGAGTGAATATCGATTCATTCACCCTGCATGTCTGGAAGAGTAAACCTGTTGCCTTCTAGAAGGCAGGAGTATGAGCTTGCTCTCAGGTCATTACAAGCTCAGTGACTACACCAAAGACCTAAATGAAGGATTTAAATCTATGATAATGCAAATAAATGATTAATCTAAATGCAAATGCAGTTTGTTGTTCATTCAAAACTAATTAGGATTCATTTTAGAAGCACCAAATTGAGTGCGAGATATTCATTTTAATAACACCAAATCAAAAGTGTGCTCTAAGATTAGATTTTCATGATTAACATTAAAACAACAATAAAAGCTATGCTAAGAATGCAAGAAGCTAAGATGAAAATGCAGCATAATAACATTAAGCAAAAATTAGGATCCTTTGTGAGGGAAAAGAGTTTCTCTTTTATAGAAATCTCTCTCGAATTGACGGTCGAGATCAAACAAAAAGAGTGGCTCAGATTCGATTGAAGAAGTACAATCCATGTGCAAGTGATTTGATTGGTCGAGAGAGTCAGTTGACTGAACTGACTGATCAGTTATTTTGGAAACTTCCAAAATCAGTTCATAGTTAACTGAAATGTTTCTAAAATGATAAACAGTGGAGAATCAGTTAACTGAGTGGAACTGGATTGTTTCCATTTTGATAAATCAGTTAACTAGATTTGATGATGTCATATGCATTTTTAATAAATTAATTGATTTTGAATGCACATTTATGTTTTTATAATTAATTTAATTCCTTTTTGATTTAATTGACAATTTTATAATTTTTATTTAATTAATATGTCATAATATCAATTAAATAATAAACATAATGTTTATTTTCCAATGTAATGTGATTTTAGCAATTAATTAATTAATCAAGTATGATGATTGATTAGGACCTAGGGTTTAGGTCAGATCAGTTCAAAATTGATAATTGCCTTTTTGATTTATGACTTAGATTTAATCAAGATTAGGGTTTCTTGATTAAATGCTGAGATTGGGGGTCTAGGGTTTATGTGACCATTTTTAGGTGATTACAGATACAAGTTCTGAGAATTCAAAGTTTTATACATGAATATGATGTCTAGGAACTAGAATGAGAAGAGTGATTTGTAAGGCATTTCACTTGACTTCTTTGAGTTGTGAGTTATGGTTTTCTGGGAATTCATGTGTGTTTGACTCTGTTACCCAATAGATAAGGAACTACTCTTGATTTGTCTGGTAGTTTTCTTCATCAAATCATTAAATCTATTCATTTTCCCTTTCTTGTTTGAGAGCATAAATGTGTACAAGTTGCATTGAATGTTGAAAATATGTTTGATGATTCCTTGTAGAAGTGAATCTGATAGGTTAGCCTGCCTGAGCCTCTAGGTTTGAAGAGAGAATGGTGAATATCCTTGTTGTTACTTTGACCATTTCCCTAGTTCTTAGAAGATCATACATGTGGGATCTTGTATAAGACTGGTTGAGTTGAACTCCCATGTTTTATAAGTCTGAGAACTATCCATGGTCACATCTGCATAATGAGGTTTAGCTAGTGAGTTATATGTAGGTAGGTTTTATCTTGTTTTAGGTGTACCCACCTAAGTGTGTGGAGCTATAAGAAGAAGGAGCATCAAATCCTTAGCAATTAGTCTTTTCTTGCCTCTCAGTTTGTAGGAATGAGATGACTCTTGCGAGCTAGACAAAACTCCCCAGGTTTGGTTTGCATTGTCACTTTTAGAACTGAGGGATACAAGAAAAATCACTAACAGACTGAGCAGACAGTGGCAATCAGTATCACCTGAGGCACTAGTATTACCCAAGTGATCAATGTGTCCTGAGTACCCAGTGTAGCCCAAGTGCCAAAGATTTGAAGTTTACTATATCACCCAAGCGTCAGCATATTGCCCAAGTGTCAGTATATCACTCGAGTGGATTACTGGACCCGAGTATTAGTATTGAGCCGACTTAGTTGTTATTATTGGATATTAATTTATATTATGGAAGCCCAATTATGAAGGTATTTGTTTGGATAAGATATATATGTAAGATACTTTGTTTATCCAAATGTGAGCAAGTGAAGTAGCAATAACAGAGTATAGATATGTGAATATCAAGTGGTAGATTGATTAGAAGGCTACCACAGTGTAAAGGAACAACATAGACTCATCTATCACATTCACGTGATTAGTATTATATAATTGGATCTCATTTAGCAAATTAGAGTTGCATATCAGATCATCCACTAGTTCATCCTAACAGGTGTATCAACAAAATCATTTAACCGAGTGGAATTAGTGGTCCTTATCAAATCTCCTAACATAGTTGCATACTTAATTGTACTATACAAATCCTCTCACAAGGTGTACCTAACAGTCCTTATTGTTCCTAACAAGGCATGCCATTAGAAGTGGTCAATTGTAAGCTTTAAATCTTGTGGGTACCATTCCCACCCCAGTTTTACTTTCTATTTGGAGGGTTTTTGGGTAACCAAATATTGTGTCAAGTGTTGTGGATGTTTATTTATTTTTTGTTTCATGCATGCAATTAGATTAGACAATCTAATAATTTATAAAAGAGAATAAGTTTTATTGGTTCTTAATTCACCCCCCCTCTGAGTCACCTAGAATCAATATATTCCCAAGAATTGGTATCAGAGCTAAAGGTTCTCTTGTTAGAAGTTTAACAGCTTGAGGAAAGATTAGAGGCAATGGAAATATACAAACTGGAGAAATCCATTGAAAATAAAAAGCTAGATCTACAAGTGGCCATGGGTCAAATCAGAAAACTCAAAGAGAACCTCTCTCATTCCCTAAAAAGAAGAAAAGATTTAGTAGTACAAATGAATGAAAAAAATTACATAGAAGAGATAATTGAAGACCTATGTAAAGAAAGAAGTTCTAAAGAAGCTGATGCATCCATTGAAGACCTACTTGCAAAGAATCTCAATTTACATGAAGAAGTTAGAAAGCTAAAGAGAGAACAATAAATCCATTCAGTCAGAATATGTGAAGTCATGGAACAAAAGAACCAAGCAGAAAATGACAAAGAAATGACACAAGAAGAAAAAATATTTCTAAGTACAAGATAAGAGGAAAAAGAAAAAGAAATCCATCATTTTTCACTTCAGCAAGCAAAATGATAAATCGACTCAATAGTTCAAATCAAGAAGTTATCAACCTAAAGACTGAAAATAAAAGACTACAAAATGAGCTCAACACCTAAACCAATGAGAGCATGATGAATTCATAGGTGAGCATGGATCAGTTGACTGAGAAAACTCAATTAAGAGATAATGGACATACTAGATTAGGTTATAACGAACAAGGTGAATCCTCACAGCAAGGAGCTCAAAAGAACAACAAAACTACTTGTAATCATTATGATAAGTTAGGGAACTCATCAAATAAATGTTGGAGCAATGGAAAGTCAAATTTTAATGGTAAATGCTACAGATGCAAAAAAACATTGACATAGGGAAAGTGAATGCACTTAGAAACCTAAGCTTGAAGGAAAATGTTTCAATTGTAACAAACAAGGTCACAAGTCTTCCAAGTGTAGAACTAAGAAATGGAACCCTGCTGAACAACTAGCTAAAGCAATCTTTGGTTGGGATTACAACACATGGAGTAGATGTTGACATTATGGTGAGTATGGGCATATTGGTGCAAACTGTGCAAAGACTCATCTTAGAAAAAGGAATCCCACTAAGATATGTTATGTGTGTAAACAAATCGGTCATCTAAGTAAGAATTGCATGAATAGAGAAAAAGTGGATACTGGTTTTGAGAAATGGAAAGAAAAAGTTTATGAAATAAGAACATAGATGAGTCAGCAGTGGGTAATGAAGTTTCTCAAGAATTGAGACCAAAACAATGAAGGATTGAATGACACCCAAAAAAGTGAGTTGGGTGGATCCACCAACTCTGAATAAATTTGCAAGGAGACAACTGTAACTATGCATACAAGCCATCATACATCAGTTCCAGATATGCTAGCAAGTCCAAAATCTGCATATTGATGCACTAGGACACATTATAGTTCTAACCGAGTCAGGATCTCAGTAACATATGAGTTACAAAGGCTTAACCGAGTTAAGTTGGGTTGTATGGTTTTGAGGATGTAAAGGTTAGTTTTCGCCGAGCTTTCGAGAAAGTTTGGGAGAACTACCTGAGTTGACACAACTACCAAGTATAGAGAATTTAATGAAAATCTATGATGAAGTTTCTCATAAATGGTGAAGTTGAAAGGTTATTATTTATAGTTTACAGAGTGATTAAGAGCTTACATTGATTACAGAGAGAATTTGTTTGAAAGATTTAGTTTCAATGAAGTTTTATCAATCCTCTGAGTGATTATGGTGTCTTCATCCAACATTAAGGTTAAGAAGGGATCTAAGATGTTGGTGAGGAATGTTGTCTACAAACTGCCAAACTTTAAACTTTATCCTGCGATTGCAGAAGAGACAGATCCAATGGGAACTCATTCCCAAATTCCTCTAAAGGTACTATTGATCAATGACATCTGATCTTTCTATCATTACACCATTCAACAGCTAGGTACACTAGAGATGAATCAATCATATGAGAAGATTTGTGTAGATGGGAATATGAAGCTGGAACACAAACACCTTGAAGTTAAGGGTTTAACCAACATTTTTCATATGCCACAGAACTTCTAGATAAAATGGGTTAGATTTTTTTTGAGCCATGTTCATGACATGTATCTACAACCAGTGAAGATCACCAAGACAATGGTACACAGTGTGATAGGGTACCCAATGCTTGAAAAATCCAAGGAAACCAAAACCCTACCCCAGGATGACCTATCCAAGAAGACTCTTTCCGAGTAGGATAGAAGAGGCATGATATTGAATGGAGTCACAAACATGGATTTGAAGTTTGGTATTCATGTGATTGCACACAAGATATATAGTTCTAGTAGACCAAATAGTGTACCATGTGAGGCTGTGGACTTGGCATAGAAAGTGGTAAAGAACAATCTTTCATTTGACCTTGCTGAGTTGCAGCTCATCCAATTGAGAAAAAAAATGGAGAGCATCTGGGCATCAAAGACCAATCTGTGACCAATCTGTGTAAATTTGGTTCACTCTTGGTATGCATATTATTTTATGTTCAAAAGTTTTTCCCTTCCAAAGTCACAATTGTATGGAAAAAGGGCAAACCCATAGTCTATCAGATAAATGAATTCATAGAAGAATTAGGAGATAATTTTGAGAGCATCATGGATGCATACTTTGATAATTTCAGACAGAAGATGCAGAATAGGTTCAGAAATCCTAAATAATTAGTAGAAGACTATAAATATGATGTTTGTTTCCTACTTGATTATGACAAAGTATACATTCAAGTGGTCAAGCCTAGGGTTTCATGGGTGAAACCTCATGCATATGAGGTTTGTTGGTACTCAAAAATATAACAGGGTTTTTGAATACCTTGTTAAATTTTTGCACCCTGACCCCTTATGAGTGTTTTTTGAGCCTATTTTCCTAGATGAAATTTTGAAGTTTTTCATGCATGTCAATTGTTCATCACTCTTTTTTAGGCATATAAAGACATCCCAAGTCATCAAATTCAAGTTTTGAGTCAGTTAGTGATGTCTTGATTTGAGCACTTATCCATTCTGCACTTGCTGATTAAGGTGTCAAATTGATGTAACATGCATAGTTTGCATTGGAATAACTTGCGTCCTTTTATGTTTCATAGGCCTCCACTTTGGGAATGTTTCACATGTGTATCAGAGAGCTTATGTTCCAAAACCCAAGCCATTTCAAGTCAATTTGATAGGTTTTTAGATTCCCTAAACTTGGTTCTCTAGAACTGTTAAAATTGTGTGTTTTGCCCAGATTTCTAAATAGTGTACTTTGAGGTCTTCCAAGTTGTATCAGGTTGAATGCCCTGCAGAATTGAGTTTTCCCCTATGTTGAAAACATGAGAGTGTACCTACCTAAATATTTTCATATTCGTACCAATCGAGTTGTCCACTTTCCCAGCTTTATTCCAAATCCAAAATCTGCATATTTACTGTGTTTTAAGTTCAAGAAGTTGTAGAGTGTTGACTTTGCAAATCTTTACCAGTTGATCAGTCAAGTTAAAGTGCAAGATAGTTGATGTTTCATAATCCATATATGAAAGTGAATCCATATCCCAGGTATTAGACTTTAAGTGTCTTATTATACGAGTTTATGAATTCAATATCAGAGACAATTTGTAGAATTTGCCAATGCTCAACATAATTAAGTTTACAAAATGGTCATTTTCAGAGAGTGATAACGTCTTGTCTAAAAGTTTTTTTCAAGAACTGATTGTGGCATAATTATCATGGCATGTAAATGTACTACCTAAATTGGTTGTGAGGTCTTAGTGCATGTCTTGGTAATCTTGCAATGGACGATCCGAATGAGATTTATGTTGTTTCAGCATTTGCACTTACATTGTTTGCTGAAATTGCCAAAGTTTGATCAGTTGCACCTTGTACCTGAGATCAAATCTGAAAAAACCCTTTTGCATGCATTTTCATCATAGGTGAATGAATCACTTTTCAACATGACAATTTTTCAGGAGTTAATCCAGTATCTTTCTGATTGGCATTTCTGGCAAGATTTTGTATATGTTTGAGTATTGCTAGTTGCAGAATATAATGAAGTTGCCCACTTTGCATGTTATAATATTTTGATCCTGATATTTTTAATCCAATCCAGTTGGTGATCATGCTCAGATGCTGGAGATGAATTTTTTTTCATTTCCCCATATTTGCAGAGGGTTGTTCATTCAGTTTTTGAGGCCAGTTCCGGAAGCTAGTTGCCATTAATGAGTGCAGTCTGCATAAATGTTAAAAGTGATTGTAAAAGCCACCAGTTTCATAATTTATGATTAAATTACACAATGTTTTATATTTAGAATGAAAGTATGGACAAGAGGCATCAGGTGCAAGGAAGCCTCAAAATAATTCAAATGATATTCACTTAGCAATTAGAAAGGGGGTTTTTAAAGTAAAGTGATTTTGAAGGGGCTTGCGTGGAAGAAAAGAAGGCGAGTGCTATGAAAACTAAAAGTTCTGCACAGCCAATGGGCATTCAAGAAAAAATAGAGGATCCCATGCATGGAAAAGATGGAGATTTCATATAAATTGCAATAGCTAGACAAACCCACACATAAAGGAGAGAAAATACAGTCCTTGCCTTCACGCAGGAGTGAGCATAAGGTGGATTTTAAATGCATTTCAAACCATATTCAAATACACAGTGGATGAACTACGCAACATTCAGAGAAGTCAAAGAAAAACTTAAAAATTGCAAAGTGCAATGTCCATGTAGGAAGTATGAAAGGAGCCTGCACTTTTATTATTTGGTTTTTTTTTTGTATCCAATGCCAAATCTAGCATAGCATGAGGGCATTTGAAATATGTAAAACCAAAAACCAAGTAGAATACCATGGGAGAAAGCACCATTCTAAATGGGAGGAAAGAACATTGTTTTATATGTTTTGTTAAAAAAAAATTAAAATTAATCCAGTGCAACATTGAAAACATGGTTTTAAACACTTTGAAACATATAATTTACAAATTGGCAGTGAGGAAAGGCCATGCAACATTGAGGGAGGACATGTGAAATGTTTAACAGAGCATGTCAGAAGGAGAAGTTGCGTAGGAAAACAAAGACATTTTTTAAAAAACTTCAAAAAATCAAAACCAAAGGAGTTGCGTGGAGTTTGTAGTTATTGTGCGCAATGTTTTTATGGAGATGTCATGCCATGAATAAAGCATGATGGAGGGAAATCCGCACAGATGTTTGCAGAAGCTTGAAAATTCTTAAAAGAATTATCCCACATTCAGTGGGTAAGTGTTTTCTTTGAAATTTTTATACTTTAGCAGTTGTATGTTATGTAAAGAAAAGAAATCAAGAGGCCTTGGTGGGCACCTTGGATGGAGGACTCAGCGCGCAAGTGAGCCCCCTAATTTTGGACAAAAATGCATAAAGGCTTAAAAAACCAAAGAGTTTTAGTCCCACATTGCCCCCACAAAGGAAAAATGAGGTGTTTATAAGAAATAACCCAAACATATCTAAATGTGAAGAAGATTAGGATGCTCTCTTCATACGTGATGACAACTAGTAGCAATGCATTAGGAAGTGTGCTTGGACCATATAAATGAAATTTTGTAAATACATGGCATCGAGGATGATATGGAAAAAAAGAGGACACATGGTGCAAGGTCGCGTAGTCATGTGAAGATAACCGCCAGGCCAGATAACTGTCGCAACCAAAAGATAACCACCAGTTGCATAGTCGCAAGAGGAATGTGGTTAAGTGCTAAACTGTGCGAGACTTGGTGACTTGTGCAGTCGCGTGGTCATTGGAGATAACCACAGTCAAGAGAAAACTATCTATATTGGGAGACTAACTATAGTCATGAGACAAATCAAGCTTAGTCACAAAGTCTCCAGATTTAACCGCGGTTAGTGGAAGAATCAAGAGACTTGGAGACTAAAGCTTGTCTCCAAGTCTTCAAATCAAATCATAGTTAAATAAATTATTCAGAGACTAAGAGACATGAAGGAAAAGATGAATGCGGTTAGAAGGTGAGTTAAAAACTAGTTAAAGGCAGTGAATCAAAAGGTGACACATGTCAAAATCTGGTAAGTTCTGGGCAGAAAATTTAGAAAATAGAAAATTTCAAGGGATAAAATGTGCATAGAATACAAATGACATAATGATTTAAAATGTTATAGTTTTGAATCTAATTGGAACAAATATTATTTAAAATGCATAAAAGGTTATTATATTGTGCAACATTAGGGCATAATTTTCCCATAGTTTGTGCAACATTTTTTATTTGCAAGTCTTGAAAATATGCATTCCCGGAGGTTATTGAAGACAAGAAATCAGATTTTTGCAAATGAAATGAGATTTGAAGAATATCTTCTTAGAGAATAAAGATCAAATTTTAATGGGAATGAAATATGATTTGAGAATTAGACAAAATGCAAATATTTTATTGTAAAACTTATCATAAATATACATTCCAGGAGGATTTTGGATCAGAAAATGAAATCAGATAATTTTCAAAAGAAAGATCAGATTTGGGGGATGTTTTCTCAGGAAATGAAGATCATATTTTAAAGTCAGACATGTGTAGAGGATAAGATTAGACATTGAAAAGAGACAAAATGAATTATATTTTGAAGACTTTGAAAGGGAAAATATGATCAGATTTTGAAACCACTGATAAAGCAAAGTCAGATGTTGAAAAGATAAAATTAAATTTCAAATTTTAGAAGAGAAAAGAAGGAATAAGTGCAGATCATATTTGAGAGGAGGACAGATGTTTATCAAGCATGATTTTTAGGGTTTTTCTATTTTCTATATATTATTTTATTCTCTCAGTTTGGAGGGTTTGTGTTGCTACTCTATTTTGGAGGGCTCTGAGTCTGTTCAGTTTCCCTTCAAAAGTTTCATAGTAGGTCCTAGATGATGGAAGATAACTATAATGTAAACTACTAAATTTTGAGTCTGAACTTCTATGCAAATTTTTGTCTATTTTATGTTTTTGAAGTAGTAAGATGTTAATGAATACATTGCAATCTCTATTTTACATCTTGGGTTGTCTCTTTGTATTATTTTCAAGCTCTTGAATGTCTATTTGTAAAGAATTTAGATATACCGATTAGAAGGTGATTGTGCAGTCATTTGTTAGGTCCTTCAAGGAAGGAACAATTCTTCCAAGTGATCCCAGAGAGCTGAATATTAGTATTAAGATCTGATTTACACAGGTGTAGGAGTGAGAGGATAGTCTGTAAGGAATTCTATCCAGGTGTAGTTTCATTAGTCACCTTATTATGGAGTTATACCAATATTGACCCTTTGCCCATAGGATTAGGCTCTAGTTTATGGTTTGGCAAGAAGTTGTTCCTCATCTGATAAAATCAATCAATTACACTTTAGTTACTAAGAATACATAAGCTGAATTCAAATGGATTGTATTATCCAGATACAACTCAGTTTGTTGATTGCTTGAAGAGTGAATCAATAGGTTATCCCTCCCAAGGTTCATAAGAATTGAAAAAGGAAGAAGGATGAGAATCCTTATTATCCACTAAAATAATGAATTATAAGTAATCTTTATAAAGGAAATACCTGCCTGAGTTTGTGGAGCTCAAAAAAGGAGGATCTTATCCAATCTTCACCAATTAGCCTTTCTATTGCATAAAGTAAGAGTTTGCATTCAAGTATACAAGTATACTGTCATATTAAAGTTGTTCTGGAAGAAAAAGTGCTTACAAAATGGCGACTCTACTAGGGATTAATAAGATAGAAAGTTGAATACTTTGCAGATACATCCCAAAATCTGGTTGAAAAAGAGAGTCACAAATACCAGTCTCAAGTTTTCCCATCCTAGTCACACTAACAAATTGGTGACTCTACTAGGGAAATATTAGGACAACAAGTTTAAGATGCTCAATTCCTTTCTTTGTTGAATCATCCTAGAGTGTGGTTATAGAGTCATAGTTTCAGAAACATTTCTCAAAGTTTTGAAAAGTGAGTCAATTCTTCTATGTCTATCCATTTAAAGTGTTTGAAAGTCCAAACTTATTGAAGAAATATTCATACAATCTCACAAGTGTTGAGTGGCGACTTTGAGTTCTTTGATTTGCACCAGTGTGCATATTTGAAGAAAGACTACAAAAAGAGGTGGACTTGCAGTGAAGAGGCAGAAAAATTTTGAGCTCTTATGGTTTAGAGGAATCAAAAAGGAAACTCTATGTTGGAGATGTATAAGTTGTTGATTTGAAGAAGGTCAGAGTTGGGTTAAAAGAGATCTTAGTGGTGCAAGAGCACCTAGGTAGGCTAGATGATACAATGTAACCTAGGGCTTCTTCTATGTTTTTTTCTTGTAGTGGTTCTAGCCAAACCACTAGGTGAATAAAGGGACTAAGAGTCCTAGTATATAGAGTTCTATGTAGGAGGATGTCTTGTTAGGTCCTTAGAGACTTTTGTGTCCATTTTGGTCCAATAGGGTGTTTTTGGTATTTGATTGCCAAATGAGTAAAAAAAATGGCTAGAGGTCCTATTTGATGTTATTTCATCCTAATTAGTGGTTTGTAAAATTTTGGACAAGGTTCGACAAAGTTGGGATAGCATATCCAAAAAGTTGCAAAAGTTGTCAATATTGTCATTGACAACATTGACAACATTTATGAGAAGAATGCAACTTCAAAGGAATTAGTTCCTTAACTATCTAAAATTGGTTTTTTAGTGCCTTGGTCAACTATATAAGACCATCCTTTAGTTTTTTTTTAGGCTTGGCAATTTAAAGTCATATTGCGTACAGACTGTGAATTTGATATACAGTTATAGTTTTTGTGTTTTGTGAAGATCAGCTTGTTTAATGGATTGAAGTAACTTTTGTAAGCATTGATTTGAGTAATGTAGGTTGATATAAGATTTATTTTGGTATTATTTTGTTGGATTCAATATTTTTAGTTGCTTGTTTAAATTCTTTTGTTTTCTGGATTGTCCCTGTCCTGAATTGAGCACTGTGAACCAATAGAGTCATAGATCCATTTTGTACCGTAACACTTGCACAAGCTCTTGGATTGTGGAAGGTGACTCCATCTACATTGTGTATAGTGAAGGAGGGGTCCAATAATTTATGGGATCCATTTTTAAGGTGATGCCCTAGGCGAGCTAGAGTGGCATGGCTAGGGATCACCAGTAATTGCAAAGCTTGTTAGAGGGATTGAAAGAATTCATAGCTTCAATAAATGAATTTGGGAAGGTAGGAGAGTGAGTGAAGGAACCCCAACTCAGATAATAAGTTTGGGTAAGTTTTTTTTATAGCCAAGAAGATTCATTTCTTGTGTAGACAGTGGAAAAGACCTAAAACCCTTAATTTTAGGCATGAATTTAGGAGGTACTGTACGAACACCTATGAGAGCCAAGACCTAGAAAATCCTTAGGTTCTTGATAAAGGGTATCAGGATATGGAGTTTATTTTCATACTTGTTTGGAGGTTTTAAGAGTTATTGCAGAAAAGGAGCCTAATTAGGCCTAAATCTAGTAGCCCTCCAAAGCATGTTGTGGACATTGAAATTGGTCCACTTAATAACTTTGGAGACTACCTTTCCATTTGGGAATGTTTGGGGTCCATTTGGATCAAATTGTATAGATGGAGAAAGAATGACCAATTTGGGTCTAGGAGAGAGCATGAAGAGTTTGGATTCTATCTTGTTGGTGTTCACTAGTTGAAAGTGTTAGGTTCTTGTGAGAAGAAACATAAGGAGAATAGGGTTAGTGAAAGAACCCTAGTAGGCCAAGAGATTGGCCTAGGAGACCCTAGAGGAAGCTAGGGATAAGAAACACTAGTGCTACATGATAGTGGTATCAGAGAAAGTTGAGAAACTTGGGAAGATTGGTATATGTCAGAAGTGGAATCTAGTGGTTCTACAAAGATGGTGACAAATGCAGAATTGGCCAAGGACATGGAAGAGAGAAAGGAGAAAAATAGACTCCTTGAAGGTACCTTGGAAGCAATGAGGTTGAAGATGGAAGAACTATAAAATGATGCTAAAAAGGACTTTGGAGCTGAAACTAGTGGTAGGGGTAAGAGAAAAATTGAAGAGGAACAATTCATCCCCAAACCAGACCCAGTGTTGAATGAGGAACCTTTCTTGAAATCCATAAAAGAATTAAGTGGAATGCCTTTGGAAAGGATACCCTTGTTTGGAGGAAATATGGAGATTGAAATAGTCATGGATTGGATTGAAGCAATGGAGAATCACTTCGAGTGTGAGGGTATATTTGAAGCCCAAAAGATCAAAGTGGCCAAGTATAGACTCAGAGGGTCAGCTTCGACTTGGTGGAAATAACTTCAGGATGAGAGGATAAGCATGGGAAAGCAACCAATACAAAATTGGAATGCCATGGTAACCAATTTGAAGGAGAATTATCTTCTGGAGGATTATGAGATCCAACTTCATAGGAAGAGAAAAAACTTGAAACAGAAAGACCTAGATGCAGCCTCATATACTGAGGAATTCTAGATATTGTGTCTAAGGTTTAAATTGCAGAAAGAAGAGTCAATCAAAGTAGCTATATACTTGGGTGGATTGAAGTGGAACATCTAAGAGGAGATTAGCCTATGGACACCTAATACAATTCAAAAGTGTCATCAATTGGATATAAGAGTGGAAGAAAAGAATAAGAAGAAAGGGGGTTCTAGCTTCAAGAATAATAATAATGATAGAGGCAAAGGGAGAGACTAGAGGGATCAAAGAAGAGGCTACCAAGGCAGGGGTAGTGAACAAAGGTCACAAGGAGAGAACAAGTTGACATAGCAGCAGACTGAAAGTAGTTCAAGAGGAGGCAATAACAGAGGCAGGGGTAGTCATGGTGGTCCTAATAGAGGAAGAGGAAGTAGTAGTAGTTCTTACTTTACAACCATGAAGTGTTATTATTGTGGACAATTAGGCCCTCTAGCCTATAGATGTACTGACAAATCTTCTATTGAAAATAGTGACAAAAGGATAACATATACACATGAGAACACTTCAAGTGTCAAAGCCCCTGAAATAGACCATCTAGCTTCAAAGATGGGTAAGAATTTAATGTTCAGGAGAGCATTCATAAGGAAGCCAATCAAGGATGAGCCCAAGCATAGGAGAGATATTTTTAGGATAGGATGTAATAGCTTAGGCAAAGTCTGTAAAGTGATAGTGGATGATGGTTCAACTGACAATATCATTTCAGAAGAGGTAGTGGTGAAACTTAATCTAGCCAAGATACCCCATGTGAATCCCTATAAGGTGACATGGATCAACAAAGGCCAAATTGTGTTGGTCAATGAGAAAACATGGGTAGAGTTCTCAATAGTAGGGTACAAGGATAGATTTCTTTGTGACATCCTACCAATGGATTATTTCCATTTACTACTTGGGAGACCTTGGCAATTTGATAATAGGGCAGTATATGATGGGAAGGAGAATTCCATAACCTTCAAGAAAGGAGGGAAGACTTTCAAAATTCAGTCTTTTCTAGAGGATGAAGAGCCACAAACTAAAAATCCTAATGTCATGTTATGCAGTGGTAAGGAGTTTGTAAATGACATCAAGGATGATGAGGGGGAAGGTTATGCCATTGTGCTAAGACCTAAGGAGAAGAAACAATTAGTGAAGGATTCATTTCCAACAAAGGTGCAAGAATTACTTGAGAAGTACAAGGATATTGTGAGTGATGGTACTCCTGCAACCCTACCACCTAAGAGCTTTATAAGTCATCAAATAGATTTTGTGCCAGGGGCATCTTTACCCAATAAGGAAGCATATAAACTCACTCCTGATCAAAAATTTGAGGTATCTATACAAGTACAAGAACTCTTGGATCAAGGCATGATCAAGAAGAGTATTAGCCCTTGTGCATTCCTAGTTGTTTTGGCATCCAAGAAAGGAGGAAAACAGAGACTATGCATAGACTCAAGGGCTATAAATAGGATCACAATAAGGTATAGGTTCCCTATACCTAGGATAGAGGACCTTATAGATTTCCTTGTAGGGGAAATGTACTTTACCAAGTTGGAATTGGAGAGTGGTTATCACCAAATCAGGTGAAGGAAGGTGATGAATGGAAAATGATATTCAAGACCACAAATGGGTTATATGAATGGCTTGTTATGTCATTTGGCCTCTCTAATGCTCTGAGCATATTCATGAGGATCATGAATGAGGTTCTCAAGGACTTCACAAGGAATTTTTTGGTGGTATATCTTGATGATATACTGATATTTAGAAAGACAAGAGAGGAGCATATCAGACATGTAGAGGTAGTATTGAAAAGGTTGCATGAGGATAAATTGGATATTAACCTTGAGAAGTGTGAGTTCTTCAAACAAGAACTAGTCTACTTGGTCTTTGTAGTGTCCAAGGGGTCTTTGAAGATGGACAAAGACAAAGTTGCTACCATCCTAAATTGGCCTCCACCTACTATAGCCACTGAGGTAAGGATTTTTCATGGCCTTGCCCAATTTTATAGGAATTTTATTAGGAATTTTAGTGGGATATGTGCACCATTGAAGGATACTATAAAGGGTGGGGTCAAAACTAAGTTCATATGGATAGTAGAAGCAGGGAAAGCCTTTGAGTTGTTAAAGAAATAAATGGCTACCCAACCATTCCTATAATTGCCAAGCTTTGAGAAGTTGTTTACCATTGAATGTGATGCTAGTGGAATGGCAGTAGGGGGTGTATTGAGTCAAAAAGGAAGGCCAATTGCCTTCTTTAGTGAGAAACTAAATGAGGTTAAGAATAAATAATCTTCTTATGATTTGGAACTATATGCTCTAGTTCAATCTTTCAGGAAATGGAGGCATTATCTATTGCCTAAAGATTTTGTGGTATTTTATGACAATTAGGCTCTTAGTTACATTAATACACAAGAGAAGCTAAGCAATAAGCATTTGAAGTAGATGGAGTACTTGCAGGCATTCACTTTTACTATAAGGCTTAAGAAGGGTCAACTTAATAAGGTGCCAGATGCCTTAAGCAGGAGATTATTGACAGTGTAAGAAGTCCAATTGAATAGTATTGGGATTGACAATTTTAGAGATCTCTATAAAGAAGATGATGATTTTGGTGAGGACTATAAGGTATGTGTTGATTTTGAAAATCATTTTCATGGAAATTTCTTTGATTTTAATTTACAAAATAGATTTTTGTTCAAGGGAAATCCATTGTGTGTACCTAAAGGCTCAATGAGGATGAACCACATACAAGAAAAAACATAATGGTTCTCTAAGTGGTCATTTTGGTAAGGACAAAACCTTGGAACTAGTCCAAAGGTTCTACCATTGGCCAAAGTTGGTGAAAGGTGTCACCAAGTATGTGGAGTAGTGTGTTGTTTTCATGAAGGAAAAAGGAGGAATGAGTAATGCAGGGTTGTATTAGACTCTACCAGTCCCTAATAGGCCATGGGAGTGTGTGAGTATGGAATTTATCGTGGGATTACCCAAAACTAAATAGGGTTATGATAGCAATTATGCAATTTTTGATAGATTTACTAAGATGGGGAATTTCATTCCATGTAAGACTACTAATAATGATAGCCACATAGCCTATTTGTTTTTCAAGGAGATTATGAGGATTCATGGTCTTCCTTTGAGTATAGTATCAAATAGGGATGTAAAATTTATGAGCCATTTTTGGAGGACATTATGGACTAGATTGGGCACCAATCTATCATTTGGCTCACCTTACCACCCACAGAATGATGGCCAAACTAAGGTGGTAAATACGGTGTTGGGTAACCAATTGAGGTTCCTAAGTAAGGAGTATGGGAAGACTTGGGATGTGGTCATTCCCCAAGTAGAATATTCTTACAATGATAGTAAGAATAGGATGATAGGAAAGAGCCCATTTGAAGTGGTTTATGGGATGCACCCAAGGGGTATTTGTGAGCTTAGGGATCTTGGTGGAATGGAGTACAGAAGTGGCCATACAGAGGACTTCACCCAAACCATGAAAGAGATCCAAGACACTCAACATAAGTTGAAAGCCAAAGTTCATGAGAAGAGGAAGGATGTCCAGTTTGAAGTGGGTGACTATGTCATTGTTCACTTGAACAAGTCAAGGCTACATAAGGGTGTCCCTACCAAGCTTCAGATGAAAAGGGTGGGACCTTGCAAAATCTTGGCCAAATATGGGGCTAATTCCTATAAAGTGGACTTACCATCAGACTTGAGCATATATCCATTTTTTAATGTTCAAGACTTAATCTAGTTCAGAGGGAAGGTGGATGAGATCAATCCAAATAGTCAAGGGGTCAGTGATGATGTGGAGGTTATTGTCTTACCTCCAAATTTTTATATGGTAGCTGAAAAAGTTCTGGACTCTCGAGTTAAGAAGACTACTAGACATAAAGTCTATATCGAACATTTGATTCAATGTAAGGATAAACCAAAGTCAGAGGCCTCTGGGATTGCAGAGGTAGACTTCAAGAAGCTGGGCATCTTAGAGGATCTCTTATCCACAGGAGTGACATAGCTTTTCATTTTTGGGAAAGTATGGTGTAGCAGCACCTAGGTAGGCTAGATGATACAATGTAACCTAGGGAATCTTCTATGTTTTTGTCTTTTAGTGGTTCTAGCCAGACCAATATGTGAATAAATGGACTAAGAGTCTGAGTATATAGAGTGCTAAGTAGGAGGATTTCTTGTTAGGTCCTTAGAGACTTTTGTGTCCATTTTGGTCCAATATGGTGTTTTTTTTATTTGATTTAAAAATGAGTAAAACAAAGGGCTAGAGGTCATAGTTGATGTTATTTCATCCTAATTAGTGGTTTGGACAAGTTTAGACAAGGTTCAACAAAGTTTGGATAGCATATCCAAAAAGTTACAAAAGTTGTCAATGTTGTCATTGACAACATTTATGAGAAGAATGCAACTTCAAAGGAATTAGTTCCTTAACTATCTAAAATTGATTTTTTAGTGCCTTGGTCAACTATACAAGACCATCCTCAAGTTTTTTGCAGGGTTGGCAGTTTGAAGTCATATTGTGTACGGACTATGAATTTGATATACAGTTACTGGTTTTGTGTTTTGTGAAGATCAGATTGTTTAATGGATTGAAGTAACTTTTGTAAGAATTGATTTGAGTAATGTAGTTTTATATAATATTTCTTTTGGTATTAGTTTTTTGGATTCAATATTTTTAATTTCTTGTTTAAATTCTTTTGTTTTCTTGACTGTTGCTATCTTGAATTGAGCATTGTGAACCAGTGGAGTCATAGATCCATTTTCCACCATAGCACTTGCATGGGCTCTTGGATTATGGAAGGTGAATCCATGTACATTTTTTATAGTGAAGGATGGGTATAGGAAGTTATGGCATCAATTTTCAAGGTGACATCCTAAGCGAGCCAGAGTGGCATGGCTAGGGATCACCAGTAAATGCAGAGCTTGTTAGAGGGCTTTAAAGCATTCATAGCTTCAATAAATGAAACTAGGAAGGTAGGAGAGTTAGTGAAGGAACCAAAACTTAGAGCATAATTTTTGGTAATTTTTTTTTCTATCCAAGAAGATCCATTTCTTGTGCAGACAGAGGAAAACACCTAAAACCCTGAAGTTTAGGCATGAATGTAGGAGGTACTATACGAACACCTCTGAGATCCAAGACCTAGAAAATCATTAGGTTCTTAATAAAGGGTATTAGGATATGGATTTTATTTTCATACTTGTTTGTATGTTTTAAGAGTTATTGCAGAAAAGGAGCCTAATTAGGCCTAAAGCTAGTAGCCCTCTTTGGGTGAATTTGACTTGGAATTTGGAACTCATTTAGGGTTTCACTTCCAAAGTAGGTTGTGGACTTTGAAATTGGTCCACTTAACAATTTTGGAGACTACCTTTCCATCTGGGAATGTTTGGGGTCGATTTGGAACAAATTGTACAGATGGAGCAAGAATGACCAATTTGGGTCTAGGAGAGAGCATGAAAAGTTTGGATTCTACCTTATTGGTGTTCACGAGTTGAAAGTGTTAGGTTCTTGTGAGAAGAAACCTAAGTAGTATAGGGATAGTGAAAGAACCCTAGTAGGTCAGGAGATTGGCTTAGGAGACCCTAGAGGAAGCTAGGGAGAAGCAAGACTAGTGCTACATCACTCAGTTATCCAAATAATTTCCTTTGCAAAGAGGTGGCGGATCTACCAAGTTTTTGAAGGTGATTTGGAGGTGAATTCAAATAAAATAGTTTGAAGCAACTTTATCATACTCCAGGTATTTTATTTTCATTGGATAAATATTTCTTTTGTTCCATGAAAATTAGTTTTATATGTTTCCCTATTAAGTGATGAGCACTAAGTTAAGAGGGAAGAAAGAGGCAGTTTGTAGTTATTCTTGTTGAAGATTTGCCTTTGAGAAAATAATTGATTGTATGTTTGTCATTGATGACAACATATAATATATAGCAGTTTTCTATATGAAATTATCAATACAATGTTTTGGAGCTATGCATGTTTATTTCCATGGTGTATACATGTTCTACATGCTATGTGCATTCACACTGAGTCAAATATGAAGTTTTAGTTGAGTTATGTTAATTAGTTATGGCAGTTACAGTGACTGAAGATTATTTGTGCAGAGCTGACGTAATTACATTATTTCTTGAGTTGCACCTATCTTTGGGATATTCATGTTTTTATTCATGTTTAGTTATGAGTTAAAGATAATTATCTAAAGGCGCCAAACATGTTCTATCAGAATCATGATATTGGAGTTAATTTGGTGGATCCAACTTTGTGAAGCATCACTTTTATTCAGTTTGGGTTGCATGATTCTAATCAGCCTACGTGCTTGATGTGGCTGAAAAAATAATTATTGAAGGGACTCCTAAAGCCGATGAAGATCACATATTTTGGGAAGTTACTTATAGTAGTTCATTTGGTGAACGCTAAGTGTGAATGATGAGAAAAGAGATAGAAAAAGTATAGATCATAATGTCCATTGTTTTGGGACAGTGGAGACATTTCATTCATCAAGAAAAGATCTATGTGAAGAAGAAGTGGAAGAATACAATACACTGGAACTGATCAAGATAGAAGGTCTACTCAAATAGTTCATTTATTAGATATAGTGCATATCTATTTTACTGAAGGTTGCAGCCTTCATCATTTTAGTAGTGAGCTTTTTGGATAGTGAGTCCTCACCCCTAACTGGGTTATTTGTAAAAAACTCCTAACAAGGTCAAACCCTTAACTAGTTCACTATATTTATTGCATTGTAAATAACAACTCCTAACAGGGTTGCAAGATCTCCTAATAGGGATAATCATACTCAAGTACCGTTCTTTGTGGGTGCTAATTCCCACCGGGGTTTTTACCTATTTGATTTCCCCATAACCAAAATTGTTGTGTTCTATCTTGTGTTATCTGAATGTGTTAATGTTGGAAAGTTGACTCCCAGGGATTATATGACTTATTTTGTGTTTTCATTATGGAAACAAAGTCATATGAAGTTTCGACAGTAAACTATGAAGTGAAAATTGATTAAGTGTAGAAGGTAGAACAGAACAGTGACCTAGAGTCGATCAAGGAATTAGTGCACGTGCATACGATCACATCAGGATATGAACATTCATAATTAAGCTCTATAGTATGTTAGTATGATTACCTAATACACACATGGTATGGAATAGAAGTACAGACAAGTTACAGAAAGAACAAGTTCACCAGCAGTCCAGAATACAGAGTATGAAGCTGACTTCATTATTTTGATTAGCGTGTAATATTTTTTATGTAAAGGCTAAGCACCTAGTGTATTAATTTTGTAATCATATATTAAACAATTTTATAAACACACTTAAGCTATTTTTTTTGGAAGCGTTGTGTATTATTTTTTTGGGCCGACTAAGGTCTTGTTTGTAGTCGCATCTATACATGCGTAAAGATATATGTATGTAATGCAAAGATACATTTGAAGTGTCGTCAAATAATTAAAATAAGATGTATAGAATAGAAATATGAAGGTATCAACATGAGATATAGCCATTAAAGAATTTAAGAGCATAAGAACATAACTGGAACTGATCAAACATTTTTGTCACATACAACAGTTCATTTTTGGATATAGTGCATATCTATTTTCAGAAGGTTGTAGCCTTCTTTCTCTTGAGTAGTGAGCTCTTGGATAGTGAGTCCTCACCCCTAATAGGGTTAATTGTAAAAGATCTGTAACAGGGTCAGACCCTTAACTAGGTCATTGTACTCATATTGTAAAGACTGCTTATAATAGGGCAAAGGAACTTTAACAGGTTCATTATACTAGTACAATATTTGTGGGTACTAATTCCCACCGGGGTTTTCCTCCAATCAAGATTTCCCTGTAATCATATCAAGTGTTATGTGTTCTTGTGTTAAGCTTCATTGGATGAATATTTAATTTGTGTTTAAGTTGCTGAAATTGAATAATAAGCTAAACACTGATTCACCCCCCCTCTCAGTGTTTCCAACAATTGATATCAGAGCCTGGTCCTCAGAGAGAAAATTTTAACCACTTGAGGAGATCATTGATTCAATAGAAGTCAAACATATGAAAAAGAATCTTGAAGCAGCCCTTGAAGATCTGGATAGATCTGAGAAAGAAAATGAAGAACTCAAACTAAATTTTTATGGCTCACAAATGCTTATCAAGAAACTAAGGAAAGAACTAAAATATTGCTCCATCAATGATTTGAAACTGAATGAGGAGAACACATCTCTGAAAGATAAGATAGAAGAATTGAATGAATAGTTAGCTAATAGCTTAATAGATATTGAAGAGAAGAACAAATAAAATAAATAGTCAGATGAAGAACTCATGCAAGCCAATATGAAAATCTTGGAATTGGAAAACATCAAGAACAAAATTGAATATAAATTATCAGAAGCAAAAGCCAAGATTGATAAACTACACACAATCTCTGATCTGATTCAATTATAGCTCTATTCATGAAAGATAAAATGTGACACCACTGGTATGGGATATATTTTAGCTCAGATTGAGATAAACTCATCACAAGAAAGAAAGAAAGCTCCAACATAATCTTTAGAAGAAAAGAAAACTGAAAAACATGAAGAGACTAAAGTAGAAGATAAGCACAAGGTAGTCAACCATACTTTCTATGCCTATAACAAGTATGGATGCTTGGAAAGAGATTGTAAGAATGTAAGACCCTTCAATGGTTACTATTATTCCTATAATAAGTTTGGTCATAAGGCTATTCATTGTAGAACAAATCAAAGAAATCAGCCACAACTGAACCAAAGGAATCAAGCTCAATTCAATTAGAGAAATCAACCTGAAAGAAACTTGTAGAATATTACATGTCAGATATGTAAATACAATGGACACACAGCTAATCAATGCAGCATGATGAATAACAACACTAGACCTCCTATCATCTGTCACTCGTGGAAAAGATGGACATATCTCAAGGTTTTGGAGATCAAAAACAAAAGGACAAGAGAATCCCAAGAAGTCTCTATTTGAAGAATCAGGAGAAGTTAAGTTTGTGGAAGCCAAAGCTAACTCAGATAAAATATGGGTTGAATTAAAAAAGGACATTGAAGAAAACAAGGTAGCAGATGCATCCTCAGTGGATGCACCTTCTACTTCTGAATAGTTGACCCTCATGGTCTTAGGGGAGATATTTTAGCTCTAAACCCCTGTGTGGCTGGTATACTCACCTTTGAGTATGAAAATATGGATTCATGCATGAAATCAAAAATTAAAGTTGTATGCATTCACACATAGCCTTTATGTCATTCAAAATAAAGTTTGAAATTCTCTCTATAAACTACTTTACGACAACGAGCATTAAATGCAATTGATCTTTATATAAATTGAAAAAAGATCTTAAAGACCTCACTTTGCATTTGAGATTGGAGCATTCATAAAGTAGATAGGCATCAAGCATCAAAGGACTATAGCTTGAATGATTAGTTGGTTTGTGAACGGATTATGTCTAAAATGGAACCCTAGCAGTCGCGTCATTTTAGAATCATCATGAAACCCTATTTAACCAAGTCACAAGTAAGTATGGAAACCCCTGTTGTATTTGACATTGCTGAGAGGAAAAGATTTGTTTCTAAGAAGCATCCATTCAAGTCCATACTAGATGATGTTGAAGGAGCATTCTCTAGGACTCTACCTAGAGTCATACATGTAGAAGACATCCACGCATATGTTTACTGCAAGAAGAAAAATATTGGAGATAACAACATTGCATCTCTCATGGGTTCTATGATGAAACAAGATTATACATTCAAGGATGAATTCATGCATCTCACTGATAACCCTATCTTTGAGTATTCCAATGAGCATGAGTTCTATGAGCCAGAATGGGTAAAGATATTACTAAGTAGAATACATGATGATGTATACTGGATAGGTCAGGTTCCTATCTGCATCACTACTGATCTAATTCATGAGATGACCAGACTACCCAAGACTCGACCAGTTCTTCCAACTAGGAAAGATGTTCTTCCAGGCATGCTTATCCAGGAGTGATAGTCATGGTATGATAGTTGATCCCATCAAGGAAGATGACATAAAGCTAGTTACCATGATACTAGGTTACAAATTCCAGCACGCAAGAAGACTAAATAGTGTATCTGCAACCACAGTCTTAGCAGAAATAAAATGGTGAAAGACAATACTCAGTACATCCTATGTGAGATATTGCATGCTCAATTGATTGACAACATTCAAGCTATCAAGCATGACAAGAGAAAGATATTCAGGTTTGGTTCACTGATCATATATCTCTACTTCCATATAGTAGGAAAGGTTGTGAATCTCTATCTAGACAGAAGCAAACCCACTATGTCATAGATTTCACTTAAAGCCACATCAGAGAGTAGTGTGAAGGATTCTATGGACATGGACATCAAGATGTAAAAGAGGTTCAGGATACCTAAGAAAATAATTGAGAATTACAAAGACACCATATGCTTTATGGTGGAGACTAACTGTACTTGCATGGAGGAAGTTGAACCTAGGACAAAATGGATTCATCCTCTTGGTTATGAAGTCAAATAACATGTTTTTGAAGGTTATGCACAAGTTCTCCTATCTAAACCCAAAGATCCAAATGAATGTAGATGGGGCACTTATAGAGAAATGACCAATCAAGTTGATTTTGTCCTATACAATGTTGAGAACAAAAGGAAGGCATCTAGGATTACCTCAAACATCCTAAAAGTTCATGGTGTTACTCAAGAAGAGCTTGACAGAGCTAAAGAAGATGAGATAGCCAAAGAATTTGAAAAGACTCCCACAAAAGTAAAAAGAGAAAAGACTAATGATATGCCCAAGAACAAGAAGAAGAAATCAAATGAAGATACATCTACACCATCGAACACCATTGATCTGGATGCATCTCCACCATCAGTACCTAGCAAGAAGTCTAGAGGAAGGAAGGAAGTGCCCACTAGTCATCCATCATCAAGAACTACAAGGAGCAAGGTAAAGAAAACACAAGCTCCTCCTGAGGTAGGTTTCATACCTAGTCTTAATGTCTTAAGGAACAAAATTATCAATGAAGGAAGAATAGAGTCTCTCAAGAATGTATACGAAAAATATCAAGAGATAGACAAGTCAGAGATTCATTCTATGATCATCTCGCATATGATTAAGCTTAAAAGAAATGTGTTGGAACTCAAGACTGTCATACCAGACAAGATATGGAACATACTTGATATGTTAAAGAGGCAAGAAATTGAAGAGGATATGAGGATAAGAGAAAAAACATTGGATGTTCTTCTCTCGGTGTGCTCGCATGATGAGAAATTCATTCTATTGGATTTAGTAAAACTGCACCTAAGAACCAAAACAAGGGTTCTCCATATCATAAAAAAGGAGTATGATCTAGTTAGTGAAGAGACTCAGAAATAATTTGAGTGGGTATTTCTGGATAGACATATGTATCCATCAACGACGCCTACAGCTAAGGCAACTCCAGTTCCTCCTAAATAGGTTGCAGAACTAGTAATTTAGAAAACACCTAAGACAGGTCCATAGGTTTTAGTGCCCTCAATCTCAATAGCCTCTGATACAACCAAAGATTTAGGTGATACTATAGTGATTGATAATATCAAGATATCTATGACCACCTCTGATAATGATATGGATAAAGTTGGAAAAGCATTTGTGAACTCAGAAGAGATAGAGAAGGCATGCACTGATGATACATCTTTACAACAAGATAAAGTTCCCTCTATAGATTCAATAGATTTGAACAAAGAGGAAGATAATCAAGATAATGAGATACCAGTCATGGAGATCCCAGTTAAAATTTAGTGCATGGAAACTAGTCAGAATACCATATTCACACCATCCATTCAACAATCTACCTACTTGTTGTCAAGTTTAACTCCTGACTCAGAAAGTTTGGATGCTTGGGGAGAAGAAGACCTGATCAAGATCAGTGTCCTAGCCATGCAAAGGGCCAAAGAGAAATAGGTTATGAGGAATCATCTCTTCTTAGAATCAATTAAAATTCTGAATGACCTAGTACCTGCGAACAAGAAAGTAGCAAAAATTCAGTCTGTGGATGATGTAGACAGTATACTAACAAGCTTCAAAGAACACTTTACAAGCTTAGTAGACTCTGCTACTAGAATTGTAGAAGATGAGTACAAAAAGGAAATGTTGAATGAACTAGAAAAGAATTTTTTTCTTATATTTAAATTCATTGAAGATTGGTCAGTCTATGTTGAAAGAGTTGGCAGCTAAAGGCAGAAATGTAATTGCCAACTGCATGGACAAGGTGAAATTCACCTCTGAACATATCAAGAAGATAGAGGAGGTAGACATTTTGGTTGACAGTGTTAGGAAATTAGTTGATACATCCATGCAAGACATGAACATCTACAATAGTATCTATCAAGGTCAGCTTGACAAGATAGAAAAACCTAAAATGGAGATCAATAAGATAAGGACCCGACAGACTCAGTTGAGAAATGCACTTTCACCCTCCTTAGTAGTTCTAGATGAGAACATCAAATAGATTGATGCCACTATTTTCACATATGATCAAGGTCCCTACATGGACCTGATAAAAATGGAGAAGCTCACCTATGCTCTATGGGCCCATCTCCAGACAGTTGATGCAGTGAAGACATTCTGGCAGCAAGAGATAAAGAATCTTCAGGTTGTATACCTAAATGTATATATGGAGCAAGTATCTAGTGACTTAGAATTTTGACACCTTTGTCATTAATGTCAAAGGGGGAGTAATATACAAGGAATATGTGCAGTATATATTATAAAGTATAATGATATACTATTTTTGGGTGTTAGTCAATTTTGTGTAACTTGGCCACATTCCTTTGTTGCCATTAATGAAAAAGGGGGAGATTGTTGGAAATTTGACTCCCAAGGATTATATGGATTATTTTTTGTTGTCATTATGGAAAAAAATTCATATGAAGTTTTGACAGTAAACTATGAAGTGGAAATTGACTAAGTATAGAAGATTGAACAAAATAGTGACCTATAGTCGATCAGGGCATCAACGCACGTGGGTACGATCACATCAGGATATGTGTGTTCATACTTAAGCTCTATAGTATGCTATTATGACTACCCTATACACACATGGTACAGAATAGCAATATAGACAAGTTACAAAAAGAACAAGTTCACCAGCAGTCCAGAATATAGATTATGAAGCCGACTTCATTATTTTGATTAGCGTTTAATATTTTGTTATGTAAAGGTTAAGCACCTATTGTATTAAGTTTGTAATCATATATTAAACATTGTTGTAAACACACTTAAGCCAATTATTTTTGAAGCGTTGTGTATTATGTTTTTGGGCCGACTAAGGTCTTGTTTGTAGTCGTGTCTATACAGGTGTAAAGATATATATATGTAATGCAAAGATACATTTGAAATGTCATCAAATAAGTAAAAGAAGATGTATAGAAGATTAGTATGAATATGTCAGCATGAGATAGATCCCTAAAATGAGTTAAGAGCATAAGTGCATAACTAGAACTGATCAGACATTTGTGTCACATACAACAGTTCATTTTTGGATATAGTGCATATCTATTTTCAGAAGGTTGTAGTCTTCTTTCTCTTGAGCAGTGAGCTCTTGGATAGTGAGTCCTCACCCCTAACAGAGTTAATTTTAAAAGAGTCCTGACAGGGTAAGACCCTTAACCAGGTCATTGTACTCATATTGTAAAGATTGCTTCTAATAGGGCAAAGGAACTTTAACAGGTTCATTATACTAGTACAATATTTTTAGGTAGTAATTCCCACTGGGCTTTTCCTCTAATCAAGGTTTCCCTGTAATCATATCAAGTGTTATGTTTTCTTGTATTAAGCTTCATTGGATGAACATTTGATTTGTGTTTAATTTTCCTAAATTGAATAATAAGATAAACACTGATCACCCCCCCCCCCCAGCTCAGTGTTTCCAATAGTTAATGCTTAATGTTATTCTGTAATTAATTGAAGAAAATAAATAAAATAACTGATAAATGATTCCCCCCCCTCTGAATTATCCCTTGGGACTATTCTAAGAATTGGTATCAGAGCCAAGTCTCTTGGAGAGAAATCTTAATAGCTTAAGGTAGATCAGATGGCATACTTCAGGAAAGAGAGTCCTAAGTTTTATGGATAAAACTATCTTTACTGGAACAACAAAATGATAACATATCTTCAGTGCATTGGATTTGAGATCTATGAGATTTCCACTCATGTAATTGATGTTCCCACCTTGAAAGACCTTGCAGAAGAAGACTCTACAATTAAACAAAAGGAAGTGTACACTAAAAATGCAATTTCCAAAGAAGACCTAATCAGTGCCCTATCTGAAAGTGAATTTTCTGAGATCAAGAAGGCAGATAAAGAATATTCTATTTGGAAATAATTAGAATATATGTTTGAATTATATATCAAAGAAAATAATACACATAGAAAAACATGGAAGAAAATATACAATAATTTAGAGATGCTACCTGAAGAAAACATCAGAGCTTACAATTAGAGGATTAATGAAGCAGTATCAAGTATCAAGAACAATGGTGGAGAAATTTCAGAGGATGATATAATGGAAAAAATAATGACCACATTGATAGAAGACTATGAGAGAAAGATTAACATCTTGGATGAAACTGTGCAATTCTCAAAGGACTTCAAAAGAGAAACCTTGATCAGAAAAATATCTGCATTTGAGATATCAAGATTGAAAACAGAACCTAAAAGTGAGACAACTTTCAAAGCATCGGTCCACAATAAGAAATCTATAAGAATCTCTAGTAATAATGAAGAAGTGCATACAGAAGTAGAAGAAATCATTGCTATGATTTCCAAGAAAGAAAGGAAAGGTAAAGAGAAATATGAAGGACAGCTACCATTCAAACATTTCTCATGCAACAAAGTTGGTGACTTAGCATCCAAGTGTCCTACAAGAGTCAAGAAGTTCAGATCAGATTACAAGCCCAAGTACACTAAGGAATGATAACATGCTAAAGATGGTGTAATTGATGATAATTCAGGAGAAGATGAAATTGGATTTGTTGACATTAAAGACATTGAGAAGATGCTTGAAGAAATGGACAAAGAAGATGAAGAAAAAGCACAAGAGTTAGCATTAGTTTCCAAAGCTGACATCAGAACTAACTGGATCATTGATAGTGAATGTTCACACCACATGACAGGAGATAATGGCAGATTTGTACATCTAAAAAGTACAAAGGTGGCATGGTTACATTTGGAGATAACACTTCCAAACCTATCATAGGTAGAGGATCTATCACCTTAGATGGAAAGAACAAGATAGATGATGTTCTATATGTTAATGGTTTGCATCATAACTTACTAAGCGTTGGAAAACTGCTAGACAAAGGATATCAGTTGGAATTCAAGAACAATAATTATATTATCAACAACAAAGAAGGAAACATGATTGCATCAGGTTCAAAGACCAAAGGTAATGTTTTCCAGCTTAACTCTGAAGTAAGTTTTTTTGTTGCAAAAGTGGATGACAGTTGGTTATGGCACAAGAGACTTTGTCATATCAATTTTGACAACATAGTCAAGATAAGTAATGTAAAGGAAGCAACAGACCTTCCAAGTATTGAAAGACCAGTTGGTACTATGTGCAGGGAGTGTGTGATGGGGAAGCATGTGAGGACCTTATTTAGGAGTAAACAAGACTCTGCTAAAAAAAAATTAGATCTGATACATACAGACCTATGTGGACCTACTCAAATAGATCATACTACAGAGAAAGGTATTTCATTTTGTTTGTTGATTATTTCTCAAGGATGATGTGGGTTGCATTCTTAAAAGACAAATCTGAAGCTTTTGAGAAGTTCAAAGTATTCAAAGCTAAGTTTGAGAATGAATCTAGACTGAAGATAAAATGTCTAAGATCTGATAGAGGAGGAGAATTCACCTCTGACTAGTTTTATGATTACTGCGAAGAACATGGAATCAAAAGATAGTTCAGTGCACCTAGAACCCCTCAGCATAATGGGATTGCAGAAATAAGGAACAAAATAATACTTGACACAACACACACTATCATGATTGAAGGAAAAGTTTCCAATACCTATTGGAGAGATGTGGTCAATACATCACTCTATACTATAAATAGAATACAATTGAGACCAGGCGTAGACAAGACACCTTATGAAATTTGGTTTGGTAATGTACCTACTGTAAAATACTTCAGAATCTTTGCAAGCAAGTGCTACATCAAAAGAGATGATAGCATTGGCAAGTTTGATGCTAGAAGCGACGAAGGTATTTTTCTTGGTTACTCTACTAAAAGAAAAACCTATAGATGCTCTAATCTAAGATTGAAGAAGATCATTGAAAGTACTGATGTGAAGATTGATGAGAATTTTATGATTCAAGAAAGATATTATGAATGTGCTCCCATGATTGAAGATGAGCCCAGACCCATCAATAAGGAAACAGTTATTGAAGAAATTTTTTACTGTATTGATGTTTCATGTAATAATCCTGAACCAAGTGAATAAGAATAACATATTACAGATGAAAGTGTCACTCCTAAAAACTCAAAATACACATCCAAATACCACTCTAAGGAAGACATCATTGGAGATCAGAGCGCTAAAGTCTTGACAAGGTCCAGAGCAAAAGGTCCAACCATTGATGAAGAGGTATGCTTACTTTCATAGATTAAACCCTTAAGTGTAGAAGATGCGTGCAATGATTCAGATTGGAAAAGTGCTATGCAAGAATAATTATATCAAATAACCAAGAATGAAACATGGGAACTGGTCCCTAGACCTCATGACAAGAATGCGATTGGAATAAAGTGGATATTCAGGAAAAAAATGAATGAAGAAGGCATAGTGGTAAGAAAAAAAGCAAGATTAGTATGTAAAGGATATGCACAGAGAGAAGGAATAGACTACACTGATACATTTGCCCCTATGAGTAGACTAGAATATATTAAGTTATTTTTGGCCTATGCAGCATTCAAGAACTTCAAAGTATATCAAATGGATGTCAAGTTAGCTTTTCTGAATGGTGATTTGAAGGAAGAAGTCTACATAGAGCATCCTGAAGGATTTAAACTATCAGACAAACCAAACATGGTATGCAAACTAAAGAAAACACTTTATGGACTTAAACAGGCCCCAAGAGCTTGGTATGAGAGACTTGATGGTTACTTAACAAAGATAGGATTTACAAAAGGAGAAGCAGGCTGTAACTTATTCATAAGAGAGATAGATGAAGGATTACTACTCATTGCTATTTTTTTTATGACATTATCTTTGGAGGTAATGAAAAACTTAGAGTAGAATTTGCCAATGAAATGAAAAGTGAGTTTGAAATGAGAATGATTGGACCTATCAAATATTTTCTTGGATTGAATGTAAAACAAATAGACAAAGGCATATTCATAAATCAACCTAAGTATGTGAAGGAGACATTGAATACTTTTGAAATGGAAGATTGCAAACTAGTAAGCACCCCCATGATAACAGGAAGCAAGTTTTCTAAAAATGATGATTCCACGGTAGTTGACAAGACTTTATACAAGTCTATGATTGGAAAACTCATATATCTTACTCAATCTAGACCTGATATTTCTAATGCAGTTGGCATTGTTGGAAGATTTGCAGCTGAACCCAAGCAAAATCACCTAATGGCAATAAAAACAATATTCATATACATAAAAGGGACTATAGACTATGGTTTATGGTATCCTAACTCAAAGAATATACAACTTCATGTGTATACTGATTCTAATTGGGTAGGTTGTGTTGATGACAGAAAGAGTACATCAGGAGGAGCAGTATTTCTTGGAGACAAGTTGGTCACTTGGACAAGTAAAAAGCAGAATTGTATCTCTCAGTCAACAACAGAAGCGGAGTATGTTGTAGCAGCATTGAATTGTTCAACAATGGTTTGGATCAAATAGATGATTAAAGACTTTGGTATTCAAATTGATTATCCTATTGTTATTCATTGTGATAGCACTAGTACTATCAATATGTCAAAGAACCTTGTGATGTACACAAAAACAAAACACATTGAGAAAATGTTGGAGAAAAAGAAGTGAAATTGGATTATATGAGCACTAAAGAACAATTAGTAGATATTTTTACAAAGCCATTATCAAAAGATACTTTTGAGTATCTTAGGGAAAAGCTGGGAGTAATTCCCTTTCCCAAGTCTAATTAGAACTTACAACAAGAACATTAGTCCTTGGTGACTGATGAATGGTTGAATACTCTACTTCTGGAGTAGTACTTGTGGTTAATAATGTTTGGCACCCTTTTCCATTAATGTCAAAGGGGGAGCATATACTCTGGGTGAGTATATAGTCAGAAGAGCAGTAGCAATGAAGAGGAACCTTTGATGAGGATATTGAGAAGATTGTAGAAAGAAGGAAGACACTTTGATTTGATGATATCATATGTTGCCATCAATGTTAAAGGGGGAGATTGTTGGAGATTTTCCTTTGAGAAAATAGTTGATTGTATGTTTATCATTGATGACAACATATAAAATACAGTGGTGTTCTATATGCAATTATCAGTACAAATGTTTTCGAGCTATGCATGTTTATTTCCATGGTTTATATATGTTCTACATGCTATGTGCATTCACGCTGAGTCAGATATGAAGTTTTAGTTGAGTTATGTTAATTAGTTATGGAAGTTACAGTGACTGAAGATTATTTGTGTAGAGCCGATGTAATTACATTATTTCTTGAGTTGTGCCTATCTTTGGGATATGTGTATTTGTATTCATGTTTAGTTATGAGTTAAAGATAATTATCTAAAGGTGCCAAGCGTGTTCTATCAGAATCGTGATGTTGGAGTTGATTTGGTGGAGCTGACTTTGTGAAGCGTCGTGTTTATTCAATTTGGGTTGCGTGATTCTAATCATGCTACCTGCTTGATGTGGCCAAAAAAATATGTATTGAAGGGACTCCTAAAGCTGATGAAGATCACATCTTTTGGGAAGATACTTATAGTATTTCATTTGGTGAATACTAAGTGTGAATGATGAGAAAAGAGATAGAAAAAGTACAGATTAGAATGTTCATTGTTTTGGGATAGTAGAGAAATTTCATTCATCAAGAAAAGATCTATGGGAAGAAGAAATGGAAGTATGCAACACACTGAAACTGATCAAGACATCATGTCTATTGAAACAGTTCATTTATTAGATATAGTGCATATCTATTTTACTGAAGGTTGCAGCCTTAATCATTTTAGCAGTGAGCTTTTTGGACAATGAGTCCTCACCCCTAACAGGGTTATTTGTAAAAGACTCCTAACAGTGTCAGACCCTTAACCAGGTCACTGTATTTATTGCATTATAAAGAACAAATCCTAACAGGGTTGCAAGATCTCCTAATAGGGATAATCATACTCAAGTACAGTTCTTTGTGGGTACTAATTCCCACTGGGGTTTTTACCTATTTGGTTTCCCCGTAACCAAAATTGTTGTGTTCTATCTTGTGTTATATGAATGTGTTAATGCTTAACGTTATTCTGTAATTAATTGAAGAAAATAATTAAACTAGCTGATAACTAATTCACCCCCCCTCTCAGTTATCCCTTGGGACTATTCTAACAATTCTGCATGTTATGATGTCACACCTATATTGGGTTAGGTTGTGTAATGCTATAAAGTTTGAAGGTATCCCTGGATACCCAAATCCTATTCCACTAGTAGTTAGGGATTGTTTGCCTAAGCTCACTGGTTTGGGTGAGAAATCAACAAAGGAACATATAAGAAAGTTTGTTGATTTGATAGATGATCATGACATCACACATGAGGATGTACTAATGAATCCCTTTGCGATATCTCTAGTAAATGATGCTAGGGATTAGTTTAAACAATTACCTCATGGTTCAATAGGATCTATGGCTGCATTAAAGGATTGTTTTGTTGAGAAGTATGGTAATGGGGAGGATAGTGATTACCATGACATGTCTGAATCTGAAAACCCTTTATCAAAACTTGAACATTTTCATAGAGAAACATAAGTAATAAGACAAAAGATTCAAGAAAGGGTGATCAAAACATTGTAAGAAAATATGAGTATAAAGGAGGGTGAGTCCCAATATGATTTCTACATGAGGTTTTTTGATAAGATTAAGGAGTATAATATCCCTTTCTATCCTCGGGAGTTTGTTTGGGAAAATTTGTTTGTGGGACTTTGTTTTTCCGATTCTATAAATTTTCCAAGTTCTCAGAGGGTGGATATTATTCAGCATACTATGAAATGGATGGAGCATGTAGAAAATCTTTCTTCTAAAGACATATATGAGATTGAATCTAAAAATGTTAAAGATGCTGAATATGAATCTAGTTGTGATGCTGAGGCTGAGTCTAGTGATATTCAATCTAGTTATTTTGATTATGATGATGAGTCCACTTATGCTAAAAGTTTTGCTGATTCTGATACTAATGATGAATTTTGTGATCAGAAAAATAGGGAAAATGTCTTGTGTGGACAAAAATATGATACATATGATGCAGATGTGAGTGTCTATAGTGATTTATTTCAACAAGATGATATGGTTCGAGAGATCTCACTCCATGTTTCCAATAAGGAAGAAATTTGCAGCATCAAGAAAGAAGCTAATGAGGATAAACAAGATTTCCAATCCTTGCTGAGTAGTGAGAAAATATCAGATTTGTTAAATGTTGATATTCAGAGGTATGTGATTAAAAATGACTCTAAATTTTTGTTCCCTATGGATATAAGTTTTGATATTAATGACATTGATAAGGGTGTGAAAAATGATAATGAAGATATTGATTGTGAGAGTGTTTCAAAGATGAGTATAAATGATGACAGTTGTTCACTTCATAGTGAGAAAATTTTAGAATTATTGACTTATGAATATCTCAGATTTCTAGGACATTATAGATTTGAATCTTAGCACTACACACATATTGAGTTTGACAAGGAATCTGCATCACATAGTCAAACTTTTGATACTTGTATTTCTGATATTTCTTGTACTCCTATGTCATTGGACTACAACCAGGTTAAATATGATATGTCAGATATTGAAAGTTTCAGAGTTGTTTCAGATTTAAGGTATGAAGAGACTCTAGATATTATGTTGAGTACTGATTGGAATAGTTATCTAGATTTTAAATCTTCTTTAGATTTTGAATTTTTCAATGAACCATTAAGGGATAGTCTCTCGGTTGCCCAAGTTTCATATGTTTATGATGAATGTGATAATGTTTTTTCTCCCACCCACTAGCAATTTTTGGTTTTGGAAAATGGTGATAATTTGCAGGAGGGTATTGATGAAGATTCTAATGTGAATATACAAGCCATTGTCAGGATGTAGGCTAGTAATCCTTTTGAGAAAAAGAATATGGATTATGATATGGGATTACCATTGTTTGATAGTGAAGATGTTGAATCTTTCTCCTTTGATTTATCTCCTCTTGAAAAAGGTTAGAATCACTTGTATAAGATCCCTGATTGTTGGAATTATATTGAGATAATTTGTACTAAGAGGGGAGGGGTGAATCAGTACCTCTAAAACTTTTCTTGGTTAGCCCATTAACCCTTAGTCATCAGTTTGTAGATTAACTTATCTATCTGTTCATCTTTCTTTATGCATATGAAATCATATCATACATTCTTTTGATATGTAGCAATAATAGAAACATTCATGAAATTAGATAACACATGACACAAGATATGATATCACAGAAAAATCCTATTAAGGAAGTAAAAATTGCGGTGGGGATTGTTACCCACAAACTTCACTATCTGCAGATAAGAAGAGCCGGTTAAGGCTTACAATTTGGTCACTTCTAATGACCTACCCTGTTAGGAGTATTACAGTAGAGACCTGTTAAGATCTACTTCATTTGAAGCTTTTAACAACACTGTTAAGTGTGCACTCTGTTAAGAGATTTACAAAGGATGGTTAAGTCCACCTTCTACAAAAGGATTTTAGATGTGATGCACTTGTTAGAATGCAACTACATAAGTCTTTGATCTGATGGAATATGAAATCTTTAATTGCTGATAACAAATCCTTTAAAGCTCCAAAAATACTATTAATCATCCTTTCATGATTGAGTATTACCTTTATCTTCTCGCCGGTAGCCTCTATGTGTTCTTGATAATTGATGTATTCTATTTCTGATCTTTTGCATGAATTCTACCTTCTACTCCTTAGATGCTCTTCATGGCTATCAATTATGAAGAATTCATGTACTCACAATTGAGTATGGACATCTATTTATACTAGCTTAGGCTCAATTCTTGATTCATGCATTTGCGGGTTAACTCTAGATTCAAGATATACAACTTGATCTTGATCTGTAGTTAGATATTCTTTAGATCCGTTAGGATGCTTTAAAGCATTTACATAAAGATTGCATGACCATAAAAAAACAAAAAACAATTCTACAAAATAGAATAACTTTTCTTTATCCACCGTGTATAAATCAGATCCATAATTTGCGGCTTTTCTGACTGTCGGTTCTAATGGTTGGTGTTCTTGGTCGTTAGTGTTCCTTTCTCTGAACATGTCATTGGGTATGCTTTTCTGTTCTTTTCGGGTTGATTCTGGAAACTATGTCGCCGGTAATGCTTGTGTTCGCCGGTGAAGCTTGTGGTCATTGGTGATGCTTGTCACATTTATACTTAGCATTTTTCTCAAAATTCTTTGTCCTGTCGGGTATGCTTGCAATTCACCGATACTGCTTTTGTTCACTGGTGATGCTTGCTGTCTATCAGTAATGCTTTCTGTCTATTTTTTCTCTGAGTATACTAATGGAAAAATAATGACATCAATCTCCCCCTTTGACATTAGTATCAAAAACATGATATGTGCAACATACTGAGTGTATTAGTATCTACACCTGTGTATACTTCTACCTTAGTCATTTGAATGAATCCCCCTATGTATGTGCCGATAAGTGTAAGTATATATATACATATCCTTTATCTTTTTTCCCTTTTTTTTTGATACTTGATATATGTATTGTATGGATATTTGTATTATACATAGCTATATACATTGCCTTTCCTCCTTTTTTGATTCTAAGGACAAAGGTACTTACAACTTTCCAAAAAATTGGGAATGTGAGGACTTGACTTCCTCCATCATCTTCTCCCATTTTTATTTTAGCATTTCTAGAGCCATGTGCTCTAGTGAAATCCTTACATGAATATAGTAGATGTTCTCTACTATAGACATCTTCGGGGTTGCTATGAGATTTCTAGCTTCTGAAATATGCTGCTGAAGTATTGTGAGATTTGGTAGGATATGAGCTTGGAGTTCTATGATCTCACCTTTGAATTGGGTCTCAGTATCCCATATTTCTTGCCTTAACCTATTTGCCTCAATGACTGTGTCATGATGTGCCTTTATGCTATTGGCATGTGAGGTTAGGCTTTGTGCACTCTTAGTGACATTTGTATCAATTTCTGTGAGCTTGTCACTGTTCTCCTTTGCAAATTTTTCAAGTTTGCACATCTTTTGAACTAAGGTTATTGCCTCAGCAATCATTGGCTCTAGTTCATCACTAAGTTCAGAGAGCTTTACCTTGTTCACTGCCACTTCTTGGCTTATCTTATCAATTAACTTGAATTTATATTTCTTCTCTGCTTTTTCTTCCATTGCGTGGTCAGCCTCTATGCCTTGTTCTGTGATAGCATCGGTAATAACAACAATTTGTTCCTTAACTGAAGTATTTTCATCAATTTTCACTTCAGGAACCAGTTGTTGGAGTATCTCCTTAGCTTTTTCAAGTGCCATGTTTTCTCTATGTTCTTTGATCATTTTCTTTTGTATGGCTTTCCTTTGATAGAGCACTCCAAACTCTTGAATTTTGTCACTGTCCAAAGTGGTTATGTCCCAGTTTGGAACTTTAATGACCTCATCAAGTGTTATAGCCAATATATCCTTCTTTACTATTTTCTTCTTCTTCTTCTTCTTTGGCTGGTTGGGAGTGGCAGATTGATGTAATACCATTTGCAAGGCCTGTGATTGTGTAGATTTTGTTGGTGAGTGTATAGAGGTTGAGGTATCCTTTTGTACCTGTTCTGTAATCACCTGCCAGTTTGGTGAAGATGTCTCCTCACGTTCCTTGGGTGTTTCAACAGACGAGTCTTCCTTTTGTTTCAATTCCTCATTTCTCTTTACACTCTCATTCTTTTATTGTTCTATAACCTTCTTTGAGGTATCCTTTGTAGTTTTCTCTGCCTCTTGTTGTTGTTGTTCCTTTGATGTATCTTTATGCTCATCGGTGTCATCCTTCATTTTTGTGTCGGTATCCTTTGTAGTATTGGATGCACCTTGATTTTCATCTGTACCCATATCCTTGGGTATATCATCATCTTCCTTCAATGATTTTTCCTGGATGGACTATATATCAATAGCATCTATCAATATATTCATATTTGTAGGCATATTGACAGTTGCAGTGTCAATAGCTTTGTCTTGTTCATCGGTATTAACCCTTGTAGCAGTGATATCTTCATCTTTTTGCATATCTGTTGCAGGGTCTTTTCCTGTAATGGTGTCGACAATGTTGTCTAACCATGAATCATCATTCATATCCACATCTAAGTTAACCTTAATTGTTAGTTCTTCTTTGGCAACTTCTTCATCCTCCAAGTTAATGTGGATGGGTCTATCCAATACTAGATCATCTTTACCATCTGTTGGCCATTCCTCATCTATAACTTCAAATTTTTTTTGGCCTATGATCTGTACCTCTTCATTATCCAACTCAACTATTGAGTGACCTATTGTTTTGATAGGTTCCTTTTCAGGACTTCTTTCCTGATCAGGTTTTAGTATATCACTCCATATTTTGTGAGTGTCTTCTTCCAGCTCAATGAGTTTTTGTTGAAGAAATTTGTAAGCTCTCATCTTTGGTGAGAATTTATTTGTATATTTCTCCATAACTTCCTTGATTTCTTCTTTTGGGGATTAAGGCATAAGAGAAACCAATACTCTTTCTCTAATCCTTTTCTCTTAATGAAGTGCATAAGTGAATCTAGAAGAAATCTTATCTAACAGTTCTTGTGGAACATCTTGTGAATGGTATTGCATAGGAACATAATAGTGTTTGCACATTTTTGCAATTAGTGCATCTTCTATCTTA
>MU223461.1:775399-832522 GCA_018584345.1 Thuja plicata | reverse complement strand
GTTCTTCCTCCTTACCCTGTTCTTCATCTTCTCCATCAAAAGATATGTTCAAGTTCTTCTTTATGTTTTTCACCATCCTCCTAGACTGCTTTATAGCCTTCTTGACAACAAGTGTTGACTTAATTTTATATTTGGCTTCCTCATATGTGCCAAATCTTAGTTGTTTGTTGCCAACGGGTTCATTCAATAATGCCTTTATTGCTTTTGTTGCTAACGGAGTTTTGATTTCATAATCAAGATTTTCTAGCCAAAATTTTCTTGGGACTACTGCTTGAATGTAGGTGAAGTCAGTATCCACCATAAAACAAATGTCATCTTTGTATTCCTCAATTATACTTTTAGGAATTCTACTCCTTGCTTGTAGCATATCCTTAATTTCCTTAAAGTACTCATGCATAATATTGTCAAAATCTATCATTAGTGTTTCAATGAACCCATTTATCTGCATGGTAATGGGTCTGTTGGTGTCCCATGTTATTTTTCCAATTGAAGGAAAAATCTTCAAAGTAGAAGAATATGCATAATATGAGGGAACCAAACTTACATGTGTTTGTCTGTGAAGACCTTATGGTGCACACATTCTCCTCAAATTGATGCAATAGGATCTCTGCTAGATCCATCTTCTTCCCCTGTTTGATGATTTTGTAGGCTGTGCTCATTATTGTGCTAGAGATATTGTTCATTCTGCTAGCTTGAAATATCTTATATCCAACTACGCAAGCACCAAATTTTAGCTCTGCATCGGTGATAGTGTTTACCTGCTCAAAGTTTATTTGCATCTGTAACTGCTCATTCTCAATAGTCATGTCCATTCTGAACTTATCCATTGCTCTGATCATTTCTCTCAAGTCTTTAAGCTTTTCAAGAGAGAGACTTAGCTCTGATACCAATTGTTGGAATTATATTGAGATAATTTGTACTGAGAGGGGAGGGGTGAATCAGTACCTCTAAAACTTTTCTTGGTTAGCCCATTAACCCTTAGTCATCAGTTTGTAGATTAACTTATCTATCTGTTCATCTTTCTTTATGCATATGAAATCATATCATACATTCTTTTGATATGTAGCAATAATAGAAACATTCATGAAATTAGATAACACATGACACAAGATATGATATCGCAAAAAACTCCTGTTAAGGAAGTAAAAACTATGGTGGGGATTGTTACCCACAAACTTCACTATCTACAGATAAGAAGAGCCGATTAAGGCTTACAATTTGGTCACTTCTGATGACCTACCCTGTTAGGAGTATTACAGTAGAGACCTGTTAAGATCTACTTCATTTGAAGATTTTAACAACACTGTTAAGTGTGCACTCTGTTAAGAGATTTACAAAGGACAGTTAAGTCCACCTTCTACAAAAGGATTTTAGATGTGATGCACTTGTTAGAATGAAACTACATAAGTCTTTGATCTAATGGAATATGAAATCTTCAATTGCTGATAATAGATCCTTTAAAGCTCCAAAAATACTATTAATCATCCTTTCATGATTGAGTATTACCTTTATCTGCTCCTCGGTAGCCTCTGTGTGTTCTTGATAAATGATGTATTATGTTTCTAATCATTTGCATGAATTCTACCTTTTGCTCCTTAGATTCTCTTTGTGGCTATCAATTATGAAGAATTCATGTACTCACAATTGAGTATGAACATCTATTTATACTAGCTTAGGTTCAATTCTTGATTCATGCATTCGCAGGTTAACTCTAGATTCAAGATATACAACTTGATCTTGATTTGTAGTTAGATATGATTTAGATCCATTAGGATGCTTTAAAGAATTTACATAAAGCTTTCATGACCATAAAAAAACAAAAAACAATTCTACAAAATAGAATAACTTTGCTTTATCCACCATGTATAAATCAGATCCACAATTTGTGGATTTTCTGACTGTCGATTCTGACGGTCGGTGTTCTTGGTCATCAGTGTTCCTTTCTCTGAACATGTCGTCGGGTATGCTTGTCTATTCCTATCAGGTTGATTCTAGTAAATGTGTCACCGGTAATGCTTGTGTTCGCCGGTGAAGCTTGTGGTCGTTGGTGATGCTTGTCACATTTATACTTAGCATTTTTCTCAAAAGTCTTTGTCTTGTCGGGTATGCTTGCAATTCACCAGCACTGCTTGTGTTCACCGGTGATGCTTGCTATCTGTCGGTAATTATTTCTGTCTATTTTTTCTCTGAGTATACTAATGGAAAAATAATTTCATCAATTTCTTGTATCTCCACTTCTTTAACTATGATGAGTTTAACTATGATGTTCCTCAAATTGTTGTTCCTTATTTTTTGAAGAGTGAGCCAGATCATATCCCAAGTGGTGAATATTTTCAGTATTTGGATAAGGTCCAGTATGCTGATTTTTCCTTTGATTTGAAAATTACTGATGTGGATGGATTAAATAATGCTAACCTAAGTAATCTGGAAGATTTTGAGTGTTTTATTTTTCAGCCAAACGCTGATTATCAGAGATGTGGCATTGAACCAAGTATTGATGATTACTGCATTGAAACTCAGTTTTTGCTAAATAATAAATGCATCATGCATATGCCATATCATTCTCAAAATTGGTACCATTTCCATTTTAGCTCTCAATTAGATTATGATGACATTTTTTTTCTTAAGATAATGGATAATGGAAATAAGATTGATTAGATGCATGAAAATGATAATTTTAGCTTATCTCTGATTTATGAAGATGAAAATTAGGTGTTTGACAGAGGCAAGAGCTGATCTCAATTTTGGGGCTTTAGGCCTCTTGTGGATAATGTACATATTGTATAGTCACTTTCCCTTTTAGTTGTGTGGTGTGTTTTCTTTCAGTAAGAGGTTCTTGGTTTTTGAGAAGTGAGAAGTGAAAGGTGAAAAGAGAAGAGATATAAATGAAAAGTTATGAGAGAAGTAAGGAGGAAAGTTTGATTTAAAATTTTGTGGTGGTCTACTTCTACCATAATATTCTAAAAGTTCTCTGCATGCCCGCATGGGCCATGCATGCACAGTCAGAGCCACTATTGGTACTAAAAAATATAACAGGATTTTTGAGTACCTTGTTAAATTTTTGCATCCTGACCCCTTATGAGTGCTTTTTAAGCCTATTTGCCTAGATGGAATTCTGACATTTTTCATGCATGTCAAGTGTTCATCACTCTTGTTTAGGCATATCAAGACATCCCAAGTCATCAAATTCAAGTTTTGAGTTAGTTAGTGATGTCTTGATTTGAGCACTTATCCATTCTACATTTGCTGATTAAGGTGTCAAATTGTTGTAACAGGCATAGTTTGCATTGGAATAACTTGCGTCCTTTTATATTTCATAGGTCATCACTTAGGGAATGTTTGAAATGTATATTAGAGAGATTATTTTCCAAAACCCAAGCCATTTCATGTTTATTTGATAGGATTTTAGATTCCCTAAACTTGGTTCTCTAGAACTGTCAAAATTGTGTGTTTTGCCTAGATTTCTAAATAGTGTACTTTGAGGTCTTCCAAGTTATATCTGGTTGAATGCCCTGCATAATTGATTTTTCCCCTATGTTTCAAACATGAGAGTGTACCTACCTGAAGATTTAAGATTTATACCAATCGAGTTGTCCACTTTCCCAGCTTGATTCCAAATCCAAAATCTGCATATTTACTATGTTTTAAGTTCAAGAAGTTGTAAAGTGTTGACTTTATAGATCTATACCGGTTGATCAGTCAAGTTACAGTGCAAGATAGCTGATGTTTCATAATCCATATATGAAAGTGAACCCATATCCCAGGTATCAGACTTTAAGATTCTTATTTGATGAGTTTATGAATTCAATATCAGAGACAGTTTGTACAGTTTGCCAATGCTGAACATAATTAAGTTTACAAAATGGTCATTTTCAGAGAGTGATAAATTCTTGTCTGAAATTTGTTTTCAAGAACTGATTGTGGCATAATTAGCATGGCATGTAAATGTAATACCTAACCCAATTGTGAGGTCTTAGTGCATGTCTTGCTAATCTTGTAATGGCCGATTCGAATGAGATTTATGTTGTTTCAACATTTTCACTTACACTGTTTGTTGAAATTGCCAAACTTTGATCAGTTGCACCTTGTACCTAAGATCAAATCTGATAAAACCCTTTGCATGCATTTTCATTGTGGGTGAATGAATCACTTTTCAAAGTGATGATTCTTCAGGAGTTAATCCAGTATCTTTCTGATTGGCATTTCTGGCAAGATTTTGTATATGTTTGAATATTGCTAGTGGCAGAATATAATGAAGTTGCCCACTTTGCATGTTATAATCTTTTGATCCTGATATTTTCAAGCCAATCCGGTTGGTGATCATGCTCAAATGCTGGAGATGAATGTGTTTTCCTTTCCCCATATTTGTAGAGGTTTGTTCAATCAATTTTTGAAGCCAGTTCCGGAAGCCAGTTGCCATTAATGAGTGTAGTCTGCATAAATGTTAAAAATGATTTTAAAAGCCACCAGTTTGATAGTTTATGATCAAATTACACAATGTTTTATACTTAGAATGAAAGTATGGATAAGAGGCATCAGGTGTAAGGAAGCCTCAAAATAATGCAAATGATATTCCCTCAGCAATTAGAAAAGGGGTTTTTAAAATAAAGTGATTTTGAAGGGGCTTGCGGGGAAGAAAAGAAGGCTAGTGCTATGAAAATTGAAAGGCCTGTGTAGCCAATGGGCATTAAAGAACAAACAGAGGAGCCCACACATGGAAAAGATGGTGATTGCATATAAATTGCAATAGCTGGAGAACTCTCCACATAAAGGAGAGAAAATACATTCTTAGCATTCACGCAAGAGTGAGCATAAGGCGGATTTTTAACGCATTTCAAAGAATATTCCAATACACATTGGATGAACTATGCAACATTCAAAGAAGTCAAAGAAAAACATAAAAATTGCAAAGTGCAATGTCCACACAGGAAGTATGAAAGGGGTCTGCACTTTTATTATGTGGCTTTTGTTTTGTATCCAATGCCAAATCCAGCGCACCATGAGGGCATTTGAAATATATAAAACCAAAAACCAAGCAGAATACCATGGGAGCTAGCACAGTTCTAAATGGGAGGAAAGAACATTGTTTTATATGTTATGTTAAAAAAACATAAAAACCAATCCAACACGGCATTGGAAAGATGGTTTTAAACACTTTGAAACATATAATTTACAAATTGGCAGTGAGGAAAGGCCACATAGCATTGAGGGAGGACATGTGAAATGTTTAACATAGCATGTTAGAAGGAGAAGATGCGCAGGCAAACAAAGACATTTTTTAAAAAACTTCAAAAAATCAAAACCAAAGGAGTTGCGTGGAGTTTGTAGTTACTATGAACAATGTTTTAATGAAGATGCCATGCCATGAATGAAGCATGATGAAGGCAAAGCCACGCAGATTTTTGTAGAAGTTTGAAAATGCTTAAAATCATTATTCCACATTTAGTGGATAAGTGTTTTGTTTGAAGTTTTTATACTTTAGCAGTTGTATGTTATGTAAAGAAAAGAAGCCAAGAGGCCTTGGTGGACCCCTTGGCTGGAGGACTCCGCGCGTAGGTGGGCGCCATAATTTTGGACCAAAATGCATAAAGGCTTAAAAACCAAAGAATTTTAGTCCCACATTGCCCCAAAAAAGGAAAAATGAGGTGTTTATAAGAAATAATGCAAACATATGTAAATGTGAAGCAGAGAAGGAGGTTCTCTTCACGCATGATGACAACTAGTGGCGATGCATTGGAAAGTGTGCCTGAACAATAGAAATGAAATTTTGTAGATAGGTGGTGCCAAGGATGGCATGGTGGAAAAGAGGACACATGGCACAAGTTCGCATAGTCATAAGAAGATAACCGTCATGACCAGAAGATAACCGCCAGTCACATAGTCATGAGAGGAACGTGGTTAAGTGCTAAACCATGCAAGACTTGGCCACTGTGCAGTCACATGGTCATGGGAGATAACCATAGTTAGGAGGAAAACACCAAGATTGGGTGACTAACAGTAGTTTTGTAGTCACGAGATAGATCAATCTTAGTTGTGAAGTCTCCAGATTTAACCGTAGTTAGTGGAAGAATCAAGAGACTTGGAGACTAAATCTTGTCTCCAAGTCTCCAAATCAAATCTTAGTTAAGGAAACTATTTAGAGACTCAGACACATGAAGGAAAAGATTACTGCAGTTAAAAGGTGAGTTAAAAACTAGTTAAAGGTAGTGAATCAGAAGGTGACACATGTCAAAATATGGTAAGTTCTAGGCAGAAAATTCAAAAAATTGAAAATTTCAAGGGATGAAATGTGCATAGAATACAAATGATATAAAGATTTAAAATGTTATAGTTTTCAATTTGATTGGCATAAATATTATTTAAAATGCATAAAATTTTATTATATTGTGCAACATTAGGGCATACTTTTCCCATAGTCTATGCAACATTTTTTATTTGCAAGTCTTGAAAATATGCATTCCCAAAGGTTACTGAAGATGAAAGAAATCAGATTTTTGCAAATGAAATCAGATTTGAAGAATATCTTCTCAAAGAATGAAGATCATATTTTAATGGGAATGAGACAAAATGAAAATATTTTATTCTAAAACTTATCAGAAATATGCATTCTGGGAGGATTTTGGATCAGAAAATGAAATCAAATGTTTTTCAAAAGAAAGATCAGATTTGGAGGATGTCCTCTCAGGGAATGAAGATCAGATTTTAAAGTCAGACATGTGTAGAGGATAAGATCAGACATTGAAAAGAGACAAAATGAATCAGATTTTCAAGACTTTGAAAGGGAAAATATGATCAGATTTTGAAAAGATAAAATTAAAGTTCAAATTTTAGAAGAGAAAAGAAAGAATAAGTGCAGATCAGATTTGAGAGGAGGACAAATGTTTGTCAAGCATGAGTTTTAGGGGTTTTCTCTTTTCTATATCTTATTTTCTTCTCTCAGTTTGGAGGGTTCCTATTGCTTCTCTATTTTGGGGGGCTCTGAGTCTATTCAGTTTCCCTTCAAAAGTTTCAGAGAAGGTCCCAGATGATGGAAGATAACTGTAAGGCAGACTACTAAATTTTGAGTCTGAACCTCTATGCAAATTTTGGTCTATTATATGTATTTGAAGTAGTAAGATATTAATGAATACATTGCAATCTCTATTTTACATCTTGGGTTGTCTCTTTGTATTTTTGTTCAAGCTCTTGTATGTCTATTTGTAAGGCATCTAGATATACCGATTACAAGGTGATTGTGCAGTCATTTGTTAGGTCCTTCAAGGAAGGAATAATTCTTTCAAGTGATCCTAGAGAGCTGAATATTAGTATTAAGATCTAATTTAAAGAGGTTTAGGAGTGAGCGGGTAGTCTGTAAGGCATTCTATCTAGGTGTAGTTTCATTAGTCGCCTTATTGTGAAGTTATACCAATATTGACCCTTTGCCCATAGGATTAGGCACTAATTTATCGTTTGGAAAGAAGTTGTTCCTCATCTGATAAAATCAATCAATTACACTTTAGTTACTAAGAATGTATAAGTTGAATTCAAGTGGATTGTATCAGTTGGATACAATTTAGTTTATTGATTCCTTGAAGAGTGAATCACTAGGTTATCCCTCTTGAGGTTTAGAAGAACTGAAAAAGGAAGAAGGATGAGAATCCTTATTATCCACTAAAATACTATATTATCAGTAATCTTTATAAATGTAATGTTAGGAATAACAGTCCACACGACAACTAAGAGGGGGGTGGATCAATTGTGATATAGATTATTAAACTTTATACTTTATAAACCAAATCTGCAAATGTAAATGATAACACAGTAATAGACAACACCATAACATAATATTTATTGTCAAGGAAACCCTGTTAAAGGTAAAACCCTAGTGGGAATTAACACCCACAAATAATGTACTGAGATTATAGTATCCCTTAGAAGATATTAGCCTTGTTAGGAGCTTGTTACAACATTACAGTACACAGTACCTATTAGGAGACAAAACTTATTAGGAGTCAAAGGAAATAGCAGGCTCACTACCAAGGCACACTAACCAAAGAATTTTAAAGCCACCCTCAAGGATTTACAATCTACACAAGTGTATAAAGAAAATACACAATCAGAGAACTGTCTGCCAACAATTGTCTTTGCTTGATTAGTTCCAATGAAGTATCAACTCTGCTTGCATCTAGCAGTCAACAAGCTTAAAAACTTTCACACATATCTTCCTTTCTCTTCTCTCTCACACTTCTCCACAATAATTTATCTTTCATATATATCCTTACACAATAACTTATTAGGTCGGCCAGTTAATCTTTCCTAATACATAAATAATAGGTTAGCCAATTAAGGATTTCCATCATACAAATAATTACATAGCCCCCTGATAAGATACACATGGTATCTAAGATAAGTATACAACATTTATAATTCATTACATATACTTCCAGATCCACAATTCATGCTCACAATTAATTTTACACGCTACATGTTTGAAGTTGGCTAGTAAATAGGTCTTCTCCAGAATACACACCACAAATGATGTCATCAATCTTCAATCAATAATAAAAATCAACCCATTACACTAACATATGTTATTTTCCCATCCATAAGCTTGTAAGTTCTAAAGTATTTCTATCAGAAAGATATACTCGAAACACAGAGACCTACTCTGTCTAGAATCACAGTTGCAGTCCAGAAAACCAGTCTTCACCAAATGAACTATAACATCCACATAATGTAACATAAATCCAAGAGACCTTAGGAATAATGTCAACACACATCCTTCTACATAAATCCAACTTTGATCATTCTGAAACATCCTTACAATGTCCATACACCCGTTCTAGTTAATTATCCATTCTATCTTCTCCATAGAAATATATTTTGACATTAGTGACAAAACATGAATATCAACAGCATGATCAGTAAACAAAATTGATATCCTCCAACAATCTTCCCTTTTTGCATTGATGGCAACATATGGGGAAATCCATATGCATCAACCCAAAATTACTCTCTCTCAATACAATCTTCTCAATATCCTCAACATAAATCTCCCCAAAATAGTAGGGATTTTCTCATAGATTCCTTCCCCCTTTGGCAGAAATGGAAAAGGGTGCCATAATTCACCTGTAGTCTTCTATAAGATGTAGCTTTTCAAATATTCATGTCCAATCAGCTAGGTGCAAGATCACCTAAATGTACTCCAGTATTTTTCTTTGATCACGCCCCCTAAGGAGTAGATCCATACATCAAGTCTAGAGAATGATATAGATCTAAGATCCACTAGAATGATGCACATCTACTTCATTTCATTTTCACTACGAGGGGCCATCACCCCAAGCATGCCTTTGAGATATTCAAAAGCATCTTTTGGCAAAGGTTTGGTAAATATATCTACTATCTATTCCTTTGTGCTAATATACTCCAGTTTAATTTCTATGTCTACTACCTTCTCTCTCAAGAAATGATACTTGATGGAAATATGTTTAGTCTTTGAATGCATTACAAGATTATTTGAAATATTCACTATGCTGGTGTTATCACAATGGATAACCACTGGTTCTTTGAAAATTATTTTGATGTTTTTCAGCATTTATATCATCCAAACAACTTGTGTATAGTTTATTGCAGCAGCAACATACTCTGACTCAACAGTAGATTGAGCAATACAGTTCTTCTTCTTGCTCAACCAAGAAACTAGTCTCTTTCCAAGGAAAAACACTCCACCACTTATGCTCTTCTTGTCATCTACATTACCTGCCCAATCAGCATCAGTAAAATCCTATAATGTAAAATCATCAGATTTTTCATACCATAATCCATGCTCTACTATTCCTTTCAAATATCTGAAAATTATTTTCACAGCAGAAAAATGTGTCTCTTTAGGATCTGCCTGATATCTAGACACAATTCCAACTGCATTGGTAATATCTGGTCTAATGTGTGTCAAATATTGTAGACCTCCAATCTTTTATCTGTACTTAGTCTGCCCAACACTTTGAGTCTCATCACTTTTAGTTAGTTTGTTCCCTATCACCATGGGTGTACCAATAAGTTTACAATCTTCCATTAAAAATGTATTCAAAATTTCCTTAAGTTACTTGGTCTGAGATATAAATATGTCATTCTTACTCAGATTAATTTGCAAACCAAGAAATTTTTTTAGCTCACCAATCATTAACATCTCAAACTCATTCTCCATTTATTTAGCAAACTTATTACTCATTTTATCATTACCTCTAAAAATGATATCATCAACAAAAACTTCTGTAATTAGGATTCCATCTTGATCAGTTCTTAAATACAAATAACTATTTGCATCACCTTTTCTAAAACCAAGACAAAGTAGATGTTTATCTAGTCTTGCATACCATGCCCTCAACACTTGTTTCAGTCCATATAGTACCTTCTTCAGTCTGCAAAACATGTTTTCATCATCTGTCAAAGGAAAACCATCAAGTTACTCAATGTACACTTCTTCTAGATCACCATTCAAAAATGTTTATTTTACATCCATCTGATACACTTTGAAGTCTTTATGTGTAGCATAATCAAGGAATAGTCTCACAGCTTCCAGTCTAGCAATAGGTGCAAATTTTTCTTCATAGTCTATGCCTTCTTGTTGTGAGTAGCCTTTACCTACTATTCTAGCCTTGTTTCTTACCACTATGCCATCCTCATCCATTTTTTTTCTGAAAACACACTTAGTGCCAATCACATTCTTATTATTAGGTCTTGGAACCAATTCCCAAGTATTGTTATTCTTTATTTGTTCTAGTTCTTCTTCCATGGCTTTAGTCCAAGATTCATCTTTACATGCTTCATCAGTAGTCTTGGGTTCAACTTGAGAAATCAAACAGATCTCATCTCTAACTTTAGATTGAGTCATCATGCCTTTTCTTGCATCACCAATAATTTGGTCTTCAGGGTGGTTTTGCTTGACATACCTTGGTGTCTTCAATGTCTCAGTAGCTTCTTCCTATTCTTCTTCTTCAATCTCATTCTCGATCACCAAGGGTCCTTCAGGTTCAACAACAACTTCTCTTGATTCTGTTATTTGACCAAAATCATACATTCTTTCATGAATTTGAAATTTCTCATCTATCCTCACATTGGCGCTTTCAATTAGTTTCCTCAGTCTCAGATTGAAACATTTATATGCTTTACTCTTATTGGAATAACCAAGAAAGATTCCTTCATCACTTCTAGCATCAAACTTGCCTATCTCATCATCTCTTTTGATATAAAATTTAATACCAAATATTCTAAAATATTTCACAGTAGGTGCATGATCAAACCATAATTCATAAGGAGTTTTATTTGTACCTTCTCTGATCTGAATTATGTTTAATGTGTACACAGCAGTGCCAACTTCTTCTCTCTAATGAACATGTGATACATTTTCTTCTAGCAACATAGTCCTTGTAGCATCTAATATGGTTCTTTTTCTTTTCTCTGTTATCCCATTTTGTTGTGGAGTTCTAGGAGCTAAATTTTGTCTATGTATTCTATTTTCTTCACAATATGTATTAAACAATTCTAATGTAAACTCTCCTCCTCTGTCTTATCTCAAACATTTCATCTTCAAACTGGATTCATTCTCAACTTTTTCTTTGAACAACTTGAACTTGTCAAATGCTTCAGATTTCTCTCTCAAATATGTAACCCACATCATTCTAGAAAATTCATCAACAAAAAGTATAAAATACCTTTCACCATAGTATGGTCTTGTTCTTGTAGGACCACATAGATTTGTATGCACCAAATCCAACTTACCTTTTTCTAAATAAGCTTTTCTCTTGAAGGTGCTTCTAGTCTGTTTCCCCATAACACATTCTCTACATATAGTGTTAGATGGTTTTACAATTTTAGGTAGATCTCTTACTACTTTTGTCATACTTTCCTTCACAATGTTATCAAAATTAACATGACAAAATATGTTGTGCCATAACCAGTTGTCATCAACCTTTGCAATAAAACAACAAGATTCAGATGTGTTCAATTCAAATACATTACCTCTGGATTTAGTACTAGATGCTATCAAGTCTCCTATTTTTCTCTTGATAGTACACTTTATGTTTATGAAGTTCAGTTGATAACCCTTGTCCACTAGCTGTCCAACACTCAACAAATTATGATTAAGTCCATCAACAAGTAATACATTGTCAGTGTTAGTCTTTCCATCCAAAGAAATAGATCCAACTCCAATAATAAGCTTAGGAGTATTTTCACCAAATCTAATAACACCACCATCATGTTTCTTCAAAATCACAAACTTATTTTTATCTCCAGTCATATGATGTGAACAACCACTATCTATGACCCATTTAGATTTCTATTCAACTCAAGATAATAATTATTTTTCTTCATGCATAGGTTCATCATCGTTAATAGAAATAAATCCAATTTCATCATAATCACCATTATCATAATCAAATATATCTTCACTAGCATAATAACATTCCTTATCCTTTGAGAACTTAGACTTGAAAAACTTAGGTTTGTGCTTTGGAATTCTTGTAGGACATCTAGATGCAAAATGACCAATCTTGTTACATGAAAAACATTTCAAAGATAATTTTCCCTCAAACTTACCCTTACCTCTCTTTTCTCTTCTGGAAATTAGTGCAACAATTTCATCTAGCTTTGTTTCTTCTCCCTGTATCTATTCCCATTCATAAGCATAGGCTCCAAGTTCTTCGTTTAGATCATTACTGCTTGTGCTTGTATTTCTAGGTACGATTCTTTTGCTTTTGCGCACAACTGCTTTGAATGCTAACTCAACCTTAGGTAGAGTGTCTCCTAATTCTATAGCTTCAAATGTAGCTAGCTTTCCAATCAACATCTCTCTGGTGAAGTTCAGTGTCAAAGGTATGATCTCCTCTATAGCTTGAACCTTGGTTCTATATGCAAGTGTCAAAGATCTAAGTATCTTTGCAATAACTTCTTACTCACTATAAGTTCCTCCAGAGTTCCTAATGCCAGTCACTACCTTAGTAATTCTCTATGCATATGCTCTGATGTTCTCATCTTCTTTCATCTTTAGTGATTCCATCTTTGTTTTCCAGTTTTGTAACTTTGCTAGCTTTGTAAATTTGTCTCCAACATATAGTGCTTCCAGTCTTGACCAAATTTCATGTGTCGAGTCCAAATCCTTTACTATAGTAAATTCTTCTTCTGATAATGTGATGATTAAGGATTCCTTTGTAGCCATATTGCATTAGAATATCTTCTTTTAATCATCACTGTCTTTCTCTAATTATCCTCAGTCGCTATATTTTCCTTCTTTGTTATCATCCAGTAGTCAAATCCTAGACATAGAAAATGTGTTCTCATCTTGATCTGGCAACTGTCAAAGTTTTTAGAGTCAAACTTTGGACTATCCTTCCTATATTAATTCATCTTCAAGATCACCTCAAGATGCTAAACTTTCTCTTTGAGGACCAATAGATCTGATACCAATTGTTACGAATAACAGTCCACAAGACAATTGAGAGCAGGGGGGGGTGAATCAGTTGTGATACAGATTATTAAACTTTATACTTTATAAACCAAATCTGCAAATGTAAATGATAACACAATAATAGACAACACCATAACACAATATTTTTTTTAGAGGAAACCCTGTTAAAGGTAAAACCACGGTGGGAATTAAAACCCAAAAATAATGTACTGAGAGTATAGTATCCCTGTTAAAAGATATTAGCCCTGTTAGGATCTTGTTACAACATTACAGTACACAGTACCTGTTAGGAGATAGACCCTGTTAGGAGTCAAAGGAAATATTAGTCTCAATTCCAAGGCACACTACTCAAAGAAGGTTAAATCCATCCTCAAGGATTTACAATCCGCACAAGTGTATAAAGAAAATACAGAAGTAGAGAACTGTCTTCCAACAACTGTCTTTGCTTGATTATTTCCAATGAAGTATCAACTCTGCTTGCATCTAGTAGTCAACAAGCTTCACATCTTTGAAACATATCTTCCTTTCTCTTCTCTCTCACTCTTATCCATAATAATTTATCTTTCATATATACCCTTACACAATAACTTATTAGGTCAGCCAGTTAAGCTTTCCTAATACATAATTAATTAGGTCAACCAATTAAGCCTTTCCATCATACAAATAATTACATAGCCCCTTGCTAAGATACACATAGTATCTAACACAAGTATACAACATTTATAATTTATTACATATACTTCCAGATCCGCAATTCATGCTCACAATTAATTTCACATGCTACATGTCTGAAGTCAGCTAGGAAATAGGTCTTCTCCAAAATACATGCAACATCTGATGTCATAGGTCTTCAATCAACAATTGAACTCAACCCATTACACTAAAATATGTTGGATGTCCATCCGTAAGCTCACAAGATTTGAAATATCTCCATCAGAAAGATATACCCAAAACACAGAGACTTGCTTTTTCTAGAATCACAGTTGCAGTCTAGAAAACCTGTCTTCACCAAATGAACTGTAACATCCACATAATGTAACATAAAGTCAAGGAACATTAGGAATAAGGTTAGCACACATCCTTCTACATAAATCCAAATTTGATCATTTTGAAACATCTTTACAGTGTCCGTACACTCATTCCAGTTAAGTATCTAGTTTGTCTTCTCCATATAAATATATGTTGACATGAGTGACAAAACATGAACAGTAACCAAAAATAATATTATCAAATAGGTAATACCGACCTAAGTTTGTGGAGCTCAAAAAAGAAGGAGGATCTTATCCAATCCTCATTAATTATCCTTTCTCTTGCATAAACTAGGAGTTTGCATTCAAGTATACAAGTATACTATCATATTAAAGTTCTTCTACAAGAAAAAGTTCTAACAAGGTTAACATAGATGAGACCAAAGACATCATTGAACCTCTTGTGAATGAGCATGTTAATCCTAAAGAACTATACTTTGGTACCTATGAAGAAGCGAATGGAAGAATATCTTTGGAAATTGGGATTGCTAAAATCCTTAAGAAAGGAAGGAAGAGAATTGAGAAGATTGGAAATAAATATGGAAAGTCTTTGACTCTCCTTCTTCAATCACTGAAATCAAAGGAGATTACATAAATATAGAAGATGATAAATCTAAGAAAGAAGAAGAAGATTTAGAAGCATAGCCTTCTAAGAAGAAGATTCTACCCCCCAAGAAAACACCTAAGGCCTCTACCCCTTCTTTCACTAGATCTAGAAGAAAACTGAAATTTCCTAAGGAAGATGAAGAAGAAGAAAATACAGTCATATTCAAGAAGCTGCCACCTACCTTTGAGAAGAGGATTATAGATTGGAAAGGAGGCAGTGGTATGGGATCTCTCAAATCATTGAATTATGCTTCTAGAATGAAAGATGAGCAGATGATGATTGAGGATACAATAGTAGAGAAATTTGAAAGATGTAAGTATGATCCATCTAAGTTGAAAACCTTTTTAAGGTAATCACAATTCACTGGCATAATGCAGTACACATATAAAAGGACATCAGAATGGAAACCTTGAAGCAAGTCATGCCTACTATAACTAGTAAAGAGGAAAAAGATGCTATGACTTAGTATGAGAGTAATCACACTCCAAGGTTTCAAATCTTAAACAAGAAAATAGATGTTGTGTAAGCTACAACAAAGATCTGGAAGACAATATTTTAAACCAAGGAAGAAGATAAGACAAAAGAATAGAGTACAGACCCTCTTGTGCATGATAAAGAGGAAGATTTACCCAAGGTTTAAACCATTGAAGAATCTAATGCTAAACAGATTGCAGTAGAAGTGATGGCATCCCTGCCCCAATCACCTATTCAAAAAATCATATCTATGAGAAAGGAAAATACTAAGAAACCTACATCAAGTCAAGTAGGAACCAAGTACCAGGCTCCACCTACTATTGGGCCAAGCTAGACCAAGTCATAGAAGGATACTATGAATGTCTCTACAATTGATACATATTCTATAGTTGGTGCAAAGAATGTCAATGACCTATTCCAACTGAATACTGAGGAGAACACTGAGGTTGGAAAGGATAAATATGATGAAGGGAAAGGCAAAGAAATCATTCCTTCATCTCATCCCAAGGTTAAGGTTAAATAAACAATCACTAATTAAATTGATCTTAAAGACGACATTATGCTTCCTAATTGGGATCTTTCTAACCTGACAGCCAAGAAAATGGATATACTTAGTGAGCTGTGGAAGAAAAGAGAAAGGCAGAAGAAGCTCTGAGCTAAGAAGAAAAGGAATAGAGTACTAGAAGGTATCAAAGGTATATTCATAGATTCTCTAGAAATTTAAGTCAATGAGAATGACTCTATTATGGACCAATGTGTTGACATAGTTCACAAGTTCAACACAGCTCTTAATGGCCAAGAGAAATTACTAGAGAAGGTGGAAAGGAAATTTTAAAATAAGTTTCTAGAGAATGTTGCAAGTAAGATTGCAATAGATGAAGTGAAGCTAACAATTATCATTAGGTTTCTAGAAACCACTGTAAACAATGTTGTATCATTATTTGTAAAGTTCAGTGACACTTCCAACTTTATCATATGAATAAAAGACAAGATAACTAAGATTGATATATATTTGAAGGCAAGTGAAAACCAGTTGGCACTTTACCCTAGTTCAAGTTCAACACATTTTGTGAAGATCAAGTATCTAATAGATATGCAGACAGAGTTACTAAGGGAAGAAGCAAGAATAAGGGAATTCCTTATAGATATATAGACCAAACTCCTTCCACACATGGCTGTTACATAGAAACATATTTCTCATGCAAAGACACTCATACATGTTAAAAAAATTTCATTTACAGAGCTTATGATGGAGTTGTTAGCAGAGATTCAGATTGAGTTGCACATCCTGAAGGTGCTACAAGACAATTGGGACAACACTTTGTCTCAAATTTTGAAGGTACATAGTGATTTCCTTTCCTACTTTGGTATTACCTTGTATAATATATTGTTGGCATTTATGTCAAAAATAAGGGGGAGAGATAGGAAATATATGTATATATACAAGGAGAAAAGATAGGATATATGTATATATATGAGGAAATACATGTACAGAGTAGAGCAAGATATACATAGCACAAAATCAAAATAGTTTTGAAAAATAAAAAATAGAGTCAGTTGTAGCCGAGCTATAGAGAAGTTGTCAAAACCTGAGCAAGTACCCAAGCACATGGTAACGGGGACTTTTGACTCAGAAATTTGATAATTTTTTGGATATGATAAGTTTTTTTGGCCACTAATGCTAAAGAGGGAGATTGTAGACCTTATGGAAAGACTTGATGCCAATTAGTGCCAAAACACTTAGTCATTACAGTGTCAACCAAGAAGAAAGTGGAAATCAGTATCATCTGAGTCGTTAGTATTACTCGAGTGATCAAAGTGACTCGAGTACCCAGTGCAGCCTGAGTGCCATAGATTAGCAGTTTACTATGTCGCTCGAGTGTCAACATATTTCCTAAGTGTTAGTATATCACCCGAGTATATTACTGGACCCGTGTATTAGTATTGGGCCAACTTAGTTGTTATTATTGGATATTAATTTATATTATGGAAGCCGACTTATGATGGTATTTGTTTGGATAAGATATATATGTAAGATACTTTGTTTATCCAAATGTGAGTAAGTGAAGTGCAATAGAAGAGTATGGATATGTGAATATGAAGTGGCAGATTGAATAGAAGGCTACAAAAATGTAAAGGAACACCAAAGAATCATCTATCACATTCAGGTGATCAATATTATATCATTGGATCTCATTCAACAAATCAAAGTTGCATAGAAGATCATCCATTGGTTCATCCTAATAGGTGTATTAGCAAAATCCTTTAACCGGTTGGACTTAACAGTCATTATCAAATATCCTAATAGAGTTGTATACTTAATTGTATTGTACAAATCCTTTCACAAGGTTGACCTAATAGTCCTTATTGCTCCTAACAGGGTAGGCCATTAGAAGTGGTCAATCGTAAGCTTTAACAAGCTAAATTTATACTGCAGTACTAAATCTTGTGGGTACCACCCCACCCTATTTTTACTTTCTATTTGGAAGGTTTCTGGGTAACCAAATATTGTGTCAAGTGTTGTGGAGGTTTATTGATTTTCTATCTCATGCATGCAATTATATTAGAAAATATAATAAAGGATAAAAGAGAATAATTTTTATTGGTTCTTGATTCACCCCCCCTCCCCCCCTCAGTCACCTAGCCTCAATATATTTACAACAAGAATCACGTTGTCCATTGGATAAAAATGGAGTTGCACGACACATGATGTAAAGTTTAAAAGGCTCGCGAGGCATTTAGACTTAGGATAAAATATTAAAGTGCTAGTTCTATAGGATAAACAAAATATGGTGCCTCTCAATGTTAAAGTGAACACATGGGTTATTAATAATTTAAGTGATAGAAAAGATAACTGCAAAATAGAACAAGTCTTGAAGGATTAGGGTTTTAAACACATTTCTTTGACAAGAGACCTAAGGTTTAGGGTTTTTCACCATTTTGCACTCCATTTCTTTGAAATCAACACTTGCAAGAAAATTTTATGATACACTTGAATAGATCTTGAAACTTTAGGGCACAATTTACACTAGGAACCAAAACTTTTTAGCAAGACTCATAAAAACCAGAAATATACCCAACAATGGATCTATCTGAGGATAATTGAATGCAAGTTCATAGCAAGAATTATAGATCTATGGGAGGAAAACCACAACCACTCTAACCTACTACAAAAAACACACAACTTGGAAGGAAACACTCAACATAAAGAAAACACACCTATACATAATTACAAGAATACTGTGCATGGAAAAGTTAAAATCAATTGAAGAAATTTTTCAGAAACTGTCCATGCACTGGAAATTTGTGTTCTTCATCATTCATATTCTTGAGGAGATATGAATCCTTTCCAAAATTCTAATAGATAATAAAAGGACCCAACCACAAGGATTCAAATTTTTATGTTTCCCCTTATCCTCAACCTTGGCATTCCATTGAACCACCAAGTCACTAGGCTGGGATTTTCTTTCATTATCCCTTTTATCAAAAAGATACTTCAACTTTTGTTGCAATTTAATAATCTCCTTTTTTTTATCTCTCCTCATTTCATCCAATCCTACCAATTGAATCATACTTTCTTGCATTGGCTCAAATATTTCTAATCCCTCATCTTGGATGAACTTGTAGATTAGGAGAAAATTATTTACTATCATCTTGGATTGAACACCATACGCTAACTCAAAAGGTGACTTTCTTGTTTCTTTTTTCATGGTGGTCATTTCTGCCCATAGGGAAAGCTTCAGCTTTGCATGCCAGGTTCTTTTGTTATTTTCCAAGGTCTTTTTCAAAATTTGTAGAATAGTTTTATTGCTGGATTTTGCTTTCCCATTGTCATGTGGATGGTATGGGGATAAATATGATATTACAATTCCCATGTCTGAGAAAAAATCAGTGAACTCTTCTGATCTAGAACACATTGCATTATCTTTCACTAGCTCGAGAGGGACACTAAACCTAGTAATGATATTGTCCATTAGGAAATCAATCACTACTATGCTTGTATCCTTTTTAGTTGGAATTTCCTCTATCCATTTAGTAAAGTAATAAGTAGCAACTAAAATCCAACTGTGTCCTCCGCTTGAGTTTTTTGCAAATTCTCCAATGAAGTCTATTCCCCACATAGAAAAAGGTTCTTTTGCAACTACAATATTTAGTAGTAAGGCACTTGAAAACTCCATCTCAATGGAGAATCTCTGACATGGTTCACATCTCCTAACAAAAGAGTAGGCATCTTTAAATAAGTAAGGCCAATAGTATCCAACCCTTAAGATCTTATGAGCTTTTTCTCTTGCTGAGTAGTATCCTCCACACATCCCATAATGCATTTCTTTCAAGATCTTTTCAGATTTTCCTTTGTCAAGACATAACATAGTATCCCATCCCTATTTTTCCAAAATATGTCACCCTGCAATAGTACATATTTCTGAGCTTGCAATCTCAGACTTCTCCTTTGGTTATCATTTAAATTTTCTGGGCAACTAGCATTCCTTAGAAAATATACAACGTTAGTATACCAGGGCTGCATCTCAATACTTGTAACTACTTCTCCACAAGTATCAACATTGTTCACTTGGACTAATCCAAATTCTCTTTTGTCATCAATTTTTATGGTCCCAATATTCTAACCAGTTTAGTAATGTGGATCTCTAAATCAAACTCCTAAATTTTGTTGATCCACTTGCACCTTTTCCTTGTCACTTCACTTTGGACCAAAATGTCCTTAACTGCAGCATGGGGAACATATCCATTAATTTTGCCAGAGACCAAGTAAGGTCTGAATGCTTTGACTTCTTTTACTAGGGTATAGGCTTGCTTCTCCATCAATTGATAATTCAACTCAGTTTCTTTTAATGATTTGCTAAAGAATGTTATAGGATTTTCAAACCCTTCTTCATCTTTCTGCAATAGTACTGCAACAATGGTGTGAAAAGAGGCAAATGTAAATAGAGAGAATGGTTTAGTATAGTTAGGAGATACTAGGAAAGGGGCTTCTTGTATTTATTTTTTAATTTTCTCAAATTCTAATTGTGCCTCTTAATCCCATTCAAGATTTACATCCTTTTTCAAAAGTTTAACTATTGGCTTGACCAACTCTGCAAAATTTGCAATGAACCTCCTAACAAAATTAATTTTCCCTAGGAATGATTGCACCCCTTTAAGGTTTTTGGGTGAAGGGACTTTTTGGATAGCTTCAATTCTCTCTGGATCTATCCTTACCCCTTATTTTGATACTATGTGCCCTAAAAGCTTCCCCTCTATGAAAAAAATGGCACTTCTTTGGATTCAAAGAAACTCCATTTTCAACGGCTTTAATGAAAACCTTTTCCAAATGGTTGCAATGATCTTTAGCCTTTTTTGAAAAAGTGGTCAAATCATCTTGATAGGCTACCATAAGAACATTTATAAGATCTTTGAAGGCCACATCCATTTCCCTCTAAAAATTTGCACCAGCATTCTTTAAACCAAAAAGCATACGGGCATATACATAGGTTCCCAAAGGAGTAGTAAATGTAGTTTGGAATTGTTCAGACTCCTTGACCAATACCTGATTATACCCAAAAAACCCATCCATCATAGAAATTAGATCACATCCAGTCACTTTTTGTAGCATAGCCTCCATATTGGGTAATCCATAATTGTCTTTCAGTGAGGCAACATTCGGGTTTCTAAAATCAACACATAACCTAATATCCCCATTCTTCTTTCTTACAGGGACCAAGTTTGAGACCCATGATGAATGTATTATAGGTTCAATTATGCCAGCATCTCTCAACTTCACCAGCTCCATTTTAATTTTGGTGGCCATCAATCTATTGATAGGTCTCTATTTTTGTCTGAATGGTTTGGCATCTTCTTTCAAAGGAATATCACATTGGAACAGGTCTTCTCTATAAGCTTTAAGATCTTCATAAGACTAGTCAAAGACATGCTTATACCTTTTAAGCAGTTTTATCAAATTAAATCTCATATTCCTATCCAACTTTTTACCAATATAGACCAGTTGAGGGGATGTCTTTGATCCCAGATTTATTTCCTCTAAATCTCCCACCTTGGCATTGGATTTATGTAACATGTGTTAGGTCTATTCAAAAAATTTTCAAACAATTGGTTCCTAGTCTCTTTTTGCAAAATGTCTTGTGAAGAACAATTGAAAAAAACCTTACTTCATGTCTTAGAGTACAAATTGTGGTTCGAAACCCTATGTATCTAAAAGGTTTCTTTTTTTATGTTACTTTTTATAACTTAAAGTTCATATCTCAAATGGGTTCTTTTAAAATTTTCGTGTTTAATAAGTTGTCGGCATCCTAATGTTGTGGTCCTATATTATTGCATAAGTCAAAGTCTGCAAGTTTTTATTAAATCCTTTGTCTATCAAGCAAGTACATTTTGATCTAACAGCCCGCTTAATGGCTTATCCCCAAAGTTCTCAAGATCTACTGTTTAAGCCATTAAGCCATCACAACGTGTGTCTTTGGTGGGTCCTATGGTCAGCAAGATTCTCAGTTAAATGATGGGAAGAAATAATCGCTTGGTCCCAACATGCTCAAAATCTATCAGTTAAGTGATTAAGTCTGAGTGACACATGTCTTCAGAGTATAGTGGGCCATGTCCAAGCGTAGTATGGTGGAGATTAAAAAAAATATAGATCTAACGATAGACTTAATCTCTTATGGAAAAGATGCACAAGATCTAATGGATAAGCCATTAAGCGGTGCTGACATGTGGCAATTGATGACATATTTTCCACTAAAGGTAAAGCTGACTGCATGTTAAAAGATAAACATTTTGGTGAAGATATAATGGCTGAGTTAATCGCTTAGAAGAGAAGTGCTCAAAATCTATTAGTTAAGAAATTAAGCTATGACACCACATGTCCTAGTGGGTCCAACTGAGGTTATGAAGGAAGAATTAAAGATAGAGAAAGTTAAGAAAGATCTTACAGTTGGCTTAATCACTTAAAGGTAAAGTGATCGACAACTAATGGATAAGTGATTAAGTCATGATGATGCATGGAAAAGGAAGTGGGCCCTATATAGCACAGTAATGAGATTAAGTAAGATGCAAGTTGGGAAAGATCAGATGACTCACTTAATTGCTTAAAGAAAATCTGCTCGACATCTAGAGATTAAGCCATTAAGCTGTGTTGACAGGTGTTCAAGTGGATGAACTCATAGCCGTGATTATTAAACTCAAGGCAAAAATTTTTGCAGCCAAGTTAAGACGATTTTGAAGGTTAACCTAATCGCTTAAAAGAAAAATGAATGAGATCTAATGTTTAAGTGATCAAGTCATGTTGACACATGTCCCAGGTGAACAGTTGTTTTTGAGAAAATATGAGAACCATCAGATGGAGAAGGTGCTATTTTAGATCTACGCTCTAGATTCAAAATTCTTAAAAGTGATCATCATTGAGCCGTTAAGCCACAAAGTCTGAAGTAGGCAAATTGATTGCAGAACATGTGGCCACTTCACTTCAATTCAATGTGAAAGATTGATTTGATTGAGGTAGTATAATTCATCACTTAAACTTAAAGTCACCATTATTCACCTGAATCATTCAAGTGAAGAACATAATTGTAGTGATTTTTAGCTCCTTGTGACAGAATTACAGAATGGGTAAGCTCAATCTAATACAGTAGAATTTCATACTTCCAATGAGATTTGAATAAATTATGAGATAGATGCATGGATTACAAAAGGAAGCCTTGACAGGAAAAACAAAGGGAAGTATCTTCCATACCCTCACAAGAGCCCACCATTTCATCATTATAAAAGGTGGATGGACATAGTTTGATAAATATTTTGAGCCCTACCATCTAGAAACATATGTGTCTAGGTGTGCAGACAATGAAAGCTTCATCATGGAAATGTTCAAGAAAAGAAACAATCTCCTAGTACTAGAACACCAGTTCAATTTCCCAGAGGACATTGTAAGAAATTGTTTTGATCTGAATGAGCAGGAGGTTAGGAAAGCAAAATGGCTGGTGTACAAAAAGTCTTTAGATTTTGTCCACAATTTTGATAGGTCATATGATTCTTTGAAGGAATTTTCACCTTGGGACAAAAATATTGAGTCCCTTATGATATTTTTTTAAGGGGTCATGCAATCTCTCAACGAGAAGAAAGACAAAGTAATGGAAACTGAGCCAGAAAAACATAAGGCTATTCTGAGCAAACTTGCATAGGGAAGTGTAGTCCCACCTGGAAACTATGTAGTTTATAAGAGAAGAGGGTACAATAAGATTCCCAAAATTGACAAATCTTCTAATTAGAAAGGAAAGAGGCTAGTTAACACCAGTGCCCAAAAGATGCCCTCTCCCAAGAGACAGAAAATGGAGGAAAAGGAGCAAGTGAGTGAGTTATACTCTCCTTCGTAGTTCCCTTTACATATGGACAACCAAGCTATTGCTGAGCAATTGGTCCAAATGGGAAAACAGGCCAGGTTTTTGTTATTGCACAAGAGTTACAAGAAGGAGTGCTAGAGGCACCTAGATATACAAATCTAGACCTTACAGTGGCATATTTTGCAGGAAAGGAGCTAGACATTGTAACCAAATAGGCCAGTGAAGAGTTTCTATCAGATGACAATTTTGTTAAGGCTAGAGCCTTTGTGCAATTTTTATGGAGAACTCATATTGATGAGTTTAAGAATAAATGTCACAAGTTACAAGAAGCTCAGCCAAATCAGAGCAAATAGGATATTGGGAAGGAAGTCAAACAAGAACTGATTGCTAAGTTTGATAAAATCACCCCTGAAGAGGGCAGGGAGTTGGTAAAGAAGTAGGGAGTCCTTATCTTACGGTAGTGGGATTTGGTTGATGCTATTATATTTGATGTTGTAAAGAAAGAGGAAAAACCATTGCACACTGGTGGGACATCAATCGGTACCTAGTTCAGTGAGGATCATGTAGTGCTCGCAATATGGTCCCTGAAGAGGAAGGATAAAAGAACAAAAGAAGATGATTAGGCTGAGAGTGCAGGAAGCCTCATCATCAAAAGAGTTTCTGATACCTCAGGTGTGGAGGTAGGTAACCTTTCTTTTCAGACTGCTAATTTGAGTCTGAAGGTAGCGGAAAAGCAAAAAGATACTTTTGAAAACTTAAACCAGAAATATGAATTTGTTCTGAAAGCATATAATGATGAAAGGGTTAAATCTCTACAAAAGGATGAGAGAATTGCATTATTGGAGGGAAGGAAAATAGTACAATTAATGCCTCAAAGGAGGATTTCACAAGGACCTCACTAGCCATCTACATCGATGCCTATAATTACTTATCCTCCTTCCCCTACACTATCTACTTCTACCACACTAGAAGAGCTTGAACAAGAAAAGGCCATGCTGAAAGCTGCAAGAGAAGAACTTGAAAGGAAAAAGAAAGAGTGGGTGAAGCAGTCTACAACCTTCAAAGAAGCAAAGGCATGGGTGAAGGATAAATATGTAGATAAGATACATAGTGCTATTATGTATTGTACACATGAAGTAGTACCCACTGCCATATATGCTCAAGGTAAGAAAATTGTCAACATTACAAATAAATATAATGAAAACAAAGATAAGTTGGACCAGTTGGTGGGTAAATGGAAAGGGAAGGCAGGGGAGTTAAATTTATTCCACACCACTTGCAAGAGGAATAACGATGTCGACATAGTATTGACTAGCGCCCACAAATGTGTCAAATTACTCTTAGATATGGATATAAGGAGAGATTGTTGTTAAGAAAGTGCTGGCCTTGAGAAAGAATATTCATAGGACAGATATGAGATGTTCCCAAATCTCTTCAGAAAGAATGGAAATATCAAAGATGAGATGTTGTGGCATTGACAAATGAATGAAGCACTGGCAGTTAGAACTAACAACATATTAAATTTGGAGAGTACACTAATTTTTTCTTAGAGAATTGAGATAGTGGGCAAAGCTAGGTCAATTTTTAGATTTTGGACTGATGAAATTGAAAAAGCATATACCACCTTGAAGGAGATCAATGATAAAAAATATGAGGTTCTCAACTTCAACTGGCCAAGTGATCATGTGTATACTTCTTGGAAGGACAAGTACACAATAGTTGATCCAGGTGAAGATGATAAGATGTAGGTAGATGAAGAAGCCCAACAAGTTGGTTGATGCAGCTGAATATAAAGATCATACAACACCAACATCAGAAACAACAAGATCCAGGTGGCTCACACTGAGAAACTATGAAGCAGTTGCAAGTACAAAGTGGTCAGAATACAAAATATGTTGAATATAAATTGTAAAAAGAATGGTTATCACTCCATTGGCCATTTTTTCATGTTTAGTGAGTCACTAATTTTGTCCTTATTCTAATTGATCTGAAGCTTGTTGCAATCCTAATCTATAAAAGGATTCTGAAGATCATTGGAAGGGGCTAGAAAATGTGTAATGTAAACCATTTTGTAAATTTTTCAGTCAAGAGGGGAAAGATAGTATAATTTGTACTGGATATTGTATGAAGTAAGAAATAAATAGTTGAGAGATCTTTTGACGGCTATCTCTGAGCACTTTTTTATACTGAAGCAAGATTTTTTGAATTTAATACAAAGATCCAAATTCCAATCTCTCCTGTGTTATGTGTCATCTGAGTTATGAATTTTCTGATTCATTAGCATAGTTTTCCTCTATGTTTATGTACTTACTTGAGAGTTTTGATCTAGGACTAGATTAAATTAGGCTCTGATTTATGTATAGATTCATCTGACACACTACAAGGATTCTATTAAGTAGTATGGTTTGGGGTGGTTGTATTATGATTTAAAGTCTTTGGCAAATATTTATTTCTTTATATTGTATTTGAGTCAGAGTATAGCCCAATGGATAAAGCACTGATCTAAATCTTATAAGTTTTGTTTTATTGCATATCTAGTTGCACATTGGCTGTTTTTTCCTAAAATAAAACATATTAAAATCCATTAAGTCTTCATCTATATAAGTTTGTTATGATTTCTATCTCATGTTCCATTTCAAGGTTGATGTTCAATGGATAATTAGACAATTATCTAGTATCTCTCGGTCATGTTGAGTCATAGTGAGATTACTTCTTGATAGTACCATATTTGACATATTAGAAGGTATTGTAGGGTATCCCCCCTTGGTGTAGCAGGACCTAAAGTGTAGAAGTATTAGGAGAGTGCTTGTTATTTGGTCCTTTTCTTGCATAAGCATAAATTTGGAGGTGGCTCCTCTATACAAACATTTCATAAAGGGAAGAGGTTTTTATTTATATTACAACATAAAAAAGAACCAACAAAATGGCAACTCTACTGGGGATTTTCATGTTTCATTGTTATAAGTAAGGTTTATCAAGTTGAGATGGAATCTTGGCCTACTTCCTTTTCATTTACCAGTTGGTTGACCATTGTACTACAGAGTTGTGTCTTTGCATGTCCCAATGACTTGTATCATTCTTGAGAATATATTGGGATAAGTTCTTAGAATGCATTGATATTTGTGACCCATGAAAACTTTCCATACTACATGTTTGTTACTTGAGCTATTGTGCATTTTCTTGACTTTTTCTTTTGTTGGCTGGTGACTCAAAGAAATCACTACATCAGTGTTGAGTTATTATTATTTCATACACCAAAGTGTTAGCTATGAGTTAAAAAAATACTAGATCCAGGATGAATAGTCATCCTGAGAATGAATTAGAAAGTGAGATTCCCTCCACTTCCAGAGTTGGAAAATCAGTGAACAAAAGTGCTGATGAAGTTACTCCTAAGACTTGGAGGCAAAGGAGGAACATAAGAGTGGATACTCCCATTCCCCCTAATCATCAAGAATAAAACATAGAGGTTGAACATTAAGCACAACCTAGATTAGGAATCTATGGAGGGTATTATTATCAGAGTGAAAGGGTCGATGATATCCCTATGTATACCAGAAAGATGGTTCGTGGTAGCTCTCAAGGACATGAGACAAGGTCTAGATCTAAGCATCAAGGTGAAGAGAATAGGAATGCTCCAAGTGATCTGAGCTCTCCCTCATCTAAGAAACCACATTCCCATCACCATAGAAGGGAGAGAACCATCATGGAAGAAAATTTAGAATCTAATGTAACTCTTGTCAATTCTGAAGAGATTTTTGAAGAGGTGGGTGAGTTAGAAAGAAAAATCTGAGAACAAAGTTCCTTGAGATAGAAAAGAGAAAGATAAAAGGAAGAAAGGATCAGACATGGTCAGATTCAATTTGAACAATTGAAAAGGCAACTCAGAGATTTGGAGGTGATGAATGTTTTTGTTATACCTAAGAAAATGGAGTATGAACATGTTGTTCAACAATTATATGAAATACCAAAGCCCAAAGACAAAGGTAAACAAAAGGTAGCAGCTGTTGAAATAAAGGAACCAGTAAGTAAAGGGAATATAATGGATCCCATGATGAAATTAGACATTGAGTTGGAGAGAGCCAAAAGATAAATGGAGATAATAGCTAAGGAATTAGAAAAGGCTGAATTGCAAGCATCTGCCCTTAAAATGAAGAAGAATATTGAATTTCTTAGACAAGTCTCTGGTTCTCATTCCACTGTTACTAGCCCTAAAATGTCTCTGAACCTGGAAAAGAACATGCCACCACCTGTTGATTCTGGAAGTGCTACCACTTCAAATGCTCAAGTTAACACTTTATCTAAAAAACTCCTATCTATACTAAAAGGTATAGACAATTTATTTTTGTTGGCATCCTTGGTTATCCCAATGAAATTCCTAAAATGATTAGGGATAAGCTTTCTAAATTTTCTTGGAATAATGTAAGTACATGTGAAGAACATCTTAAGAATTTTATGGATATGGTTGATGATTATTAAATTTCACATGATGATGTTATGATGAAATTATTTGTCCAATCACTAATTGAGGATGCAAGGGACTAGTTTAGAAGATTGCCCCATGATTGCATTGGTTCCATGGATGAGATGAAGGAATATTTCAAGGACCAATATGGGGACAAGAATAATGAAGGGTTCATGATCAATCATATCAATAACATAAATAAGAACCCTAATGAAGATGTGGTGGAATTCAACATCAGATTCCAGAGGGCAATGCACAAGCTGCTACAAGTAGTGAGATTAGATGACAAGGTATATCTCGCTATCTATCTTAATGCCTTTGATGCAAAAATGGGTTATTTGTTAAGAGATAAGAACCCTAGAAATATTAGGGAAGCATATAAGGTAGCAGTCAACATTGATACAAATAGAAGAGTTTCTGGGAAAGTGGGTAGGAGAGAAGATTGGAAACCCACTAGGTATAACAAAAAAGAATTAGATAAGCCCCTGAGTTCAAAACCTAAAGAGGATGATAACCTTAAGGTGATTCTGAATTATCTAAAAAACTTAAATCCTGGAGAGAGTAGTATAATAGGGTTCCCAATAATGATAAGCCTTCTTATGGAAATTACAATAGACAACCTAGAATGCAGAACTATCCTTATACTACCTAGTGGAAGGATGGAAAACCTATTATCCCACCAAAGAAGGATAAGTCCTATGAAAAAACTCCTGACCCCCTGCATAAGACTTCTATAAATATGTGCAATGGAAACACCTGGTGTGTACCTTGTCAATCCCCACACAATCCTGAATTTTGTGTTATTGCTGCTAGAGTTTCTTCCACTGAGGAAAATGAAGAAGAGGAAGAGGAAGAATATGATGATAGTGGTTGTGGTATGACTTCCTCACTATTTAATGAAGAAACATGTTATCAGCCTGATGATTATGATATTTAGGATTGGGAGGTTGATAATATGAGATGCAATGTTGAAGGATGTGATGAGACCCTTGTTTTGACAAGGCCATCTGATGAAGAGATAGCTGAAATTATAGCTAATATGGTTGCACAAGTAAGGGGTAACTATGTTTTGAGAAACTGAGTGGTTGGAAATGTAGATGGAAAACCTGATGTTATCTTTATCAAGGATACCCCAAATAGTACCAAAAGGCCTTAGGAAAAGGAGAAATAGGCTGAGGGTACATATAAGGTTTTGATCAAGAAGGGAAAAAAACCTATTGGCCAAAACATGTATAAGGAAAAGATGAAAAAACTAGAGATTTTTGTACCTCATCCCAAAAGGGAGGACAAACCACATAGGGGAAATGAAGCTAAATTGGCTACTCAAGTAGAAGATGTATATTGTACAAACCAAAAATCATATATTTATAATATGACAGACACCCTTGTGGATATGGGACAACTTTTGTCTCAGATAACTGTTAAAGTGTCTCTATTAGAAATGATGAGGATAGGATAGCATAAGGAAAAGACTCTGACATGGGTGAAGAGTGTCAACTCTACCAAAACTATAGATTAGAATAAGAAAGTGTCAGACACCAAGGATAAATCATCAAAGGAATATGATGAAATGGTATCAAAGATTCCCAAATCTATTTGGATACAAATATTGTTAGCACTACTGCATAAATTGTCCATCCTTTTTTCCTAACATTATTAATAAATGGAAAAATGTCGAAGAATTGCATGATTGACTCTGGAGCATCCAATACTATTATTCTTGCAGAAGTCATGAGGTCTATGGGACTAAAGGTAGACACTCCACATGGGAGATTCCAAGTTATGGACTCCAAAGAGGTTCCTATCATAGGTACTATTAAGGGTTTGCCTTATAAATTGGTAGCTCTCCCTGATAAAGTGCTGACTATAAGTGTATTGGTTGTAGACATTCCCCCCCAATATGGAATGTTATTGTCAAGAAAATGGAGTGCATAAATAGGGGAAGCATCCAATGTGATTTATCATTTTATACTTTCAACATAAATGGTGAGAACATCAAAGTGTCAAGGGAAACTAGAACACCTCATATGATTGAGGAACAAGATGATAATAACATGAATTGTTTCTTGGATACTTAAATAGGGTCATTTCAAGTGTAGGAAAATCAAACTGTAAAAGAATCACAACCTACATTATTGTCAGAAGATGTAAATAATTTATCTGAACACTCTAACATATGGATAATGTATTTTGATGGTGCCAGTTCTAAGGAGGGGGCTGGTGCTGGAGTTTTGTTGATATCACCCTCTAGAAAAAACTTCAGGTTTTCATTTTCTCTATTGTTTAATTATACTAATAATGTAGTAGAATATGAGGCTCTTTTGATAGGTCTGAGACTAGCTACAAGACATGAAATCAAATGCATCAGGGTTATTGGAGATTCTGAGCTAGTGGTATCTCAAATCAGATCTAAATATTCATCAAAGAACCATAGAATAAAGCAATACCAAAATGTAGTATGGGATGAGATAGAAAGCTTTGATGCACTCGGTATTGACTGGATGGACAAAAGCCAAAATAGAATGGCAAATATGATAGCTAATATTTCCCTAAGGCCAGAAGAAATTACCTTTTCTTGAATTTCTAAGATAGAAGTTCAAACTAGGCCTTCAATACCTAAGAATGTTGATAGCTGGCAAGTGTTTGATGATGATGTAGATATTCTTAGATTCTTGTATCGTGAGGTGGGCCTTGATAACAAAGAGATAGATTTCACAAAGTATGTGAAAAACATTGATGGAAAGGATACTATCTTGGGAAAAGAGATATTGCATTTGAAGTCAAACAAAGTCCCAAAAGGACTAGTTGTTTTGGAGAGGGCCTTTGATAGTAAGGACAGACCATACTCTGTCACATGTGTAAATAGATCTGAAGATTTGGAGGAAGTTAATGTGGGAAAAGAAGAATTTCCTAAGAAATTATTTATTGGTAATAAAATGTAACCCAAGGTGAAGAAGTATCTAACTGATCTTTTAAGTAAATACAAAAAGGTCTTTGCTTGGACATATGATGACCTAAAGGTGTATAATGAAGAACTGTTTCAACATGAAATTCTATTGAAAGAAGATTCCAAGCCCTTTAGGAAAAAGTAGAGACCCGTAAACCCCACCCTTAGGCCTAAGATGGAATAGGAGTTAAAAAAGATGAAAGATGTTGGGATAATCAATCCCATTAGGCATTCTTCCTGGGTCTCTAATTTGGTTCCTGTTAGAAAGAAGAATGGGGATATCAGGTTGCATGTGGATATCATAAATTTGAACATATCTTCCTTAAAAGATCACTATTCTCTTCCCAACATGGAGAATATGATGCAAAGTTTCATTGGATGTGAACTTATTTCCATGATGGATGGATTCTCTGGGTTTAACCAGATTATGGTCAAAGAGTCAGAGAATTTTAAGACTGCTTTTACCACACCATGTGGAACATATGTAAATGTGAGGATGCCTTTTGGTTTGATGAATGCTGGGGCTAATCTTCAGAGGGCCATGGATGTTCCATTTTTAGACTTCCTACAAATATTTCTTGAGGTCTATCAGGATGATCTCACAGCTTATTCAAAAAAGGAAGACCAACATTGTGAACACTTGGAAAAATTTCTTGAAAGAGCCTTAGAATTTTGGATTTCTCTCAATCCCAAGAAGTACATCTTTGGGGTGATAGAAGGTAAGTTATTAGGTCACATTGTTTCAAAAGAAGGGGTTAGAATTGACCCAAATAGGGTAGCTGCTATTAACAAAGTGCCCATCTCAAGAAATGTCAAGGGAATTCAGTCATTCTTTGGACAGGTAAATTTTCTCAGAAGGTTTGTAACCAACTTTGCTGGAAAAAAGTAGACCAATTTCAAAAAAAAAAAAGAAGGATACTAAAATGGAATGGCATGAGGAGGCCACCAAGTCTTTTCAAGAAATTAAGAAAGCTATTAAGGATTCCCCTATTCTAAGAACTCTTGATTATTCAAAGCCCGTGAATATTTTTTCATTTGCATCATGTCACACTATTGCTGTTGTGTTGTTACAAAAAAATGAAGAAGGGTTTGAGTAGCCTATTGCCTTTTTTAGCAAATCATTGTAGGTTGCAGAGCTTAAGTATGATATAACTGAGAATTAGGCCTATGCATTAGTAAAGGCTATGGAATATTTTAGGTTTTATTTAATAGGTGCATTTGTAGTAGCTTATGTCCCTTCAGTAGCAGTCAAGGACATCTTTACTCAATAAGAAGTGTTAGGAAATAGATGCAGATGGATAAATAAGATTCAAGAGTTCAATATAAAAATCCAATTCACAAAGTTAGTTAGGGGGATGGGTTTAGCCAAACTGATGGCTATTGCAAACTTGGATGCTAATCACATTAATACCCTAGAGGAAGAACATAGACCTTTCATTTGTGACCTTGACCATTGTGACTGGTACACTAACATTATTTATTACTTACAGAGGATGAATTGTCCATAGGGCATGGATGAAAATAAGAAAAGAACAATAAAATTGCAAGCCATCCATTTTGCCCTAATCAGGGATGAATTATGGTGGAGGAATCCTGAAGGAATTTTATTGAAATGTGTTGATAAGGAACAAGAAAATAGGATCCTACAAGAGATGCATAATGTACCCCTCACATCAGTATAAGTTCAAGCCCCTTTTCAGCAATGGGGTATTGATTTTATAGGAGAGATATCTACAAAATCTAGTGGAGGACATTCATGGATTATTGTGGCTACAGACTACTTTACTAAGTGGGTGGAAGAAATTACCACTAAAAGAGCTACAAGTAAAGTGGTGATTGATTTTTGCTGAAGAACATAATTACTATATTTGGGTGCCCTGAGAAAATAGTCTCAGATGATGTACCCCTCACACCAGTAGAAGTTCAAGCCCCTTTTCAGCAATGGGGTATTGATTTTATAGGAGAGATATCTACAAAATCCAATGGAGGAAATTCATGGATTAGTGTGGCTATAGACTACTTTACTAAGTGGGTGAAAACAATTCCCACTAAGAGAGCTACAGGTAAAGTAGTGATTGATTTTTTGCTAAAGAACATAATTACTAGATTTGGGTGCCCAGAGAAAATAGTCTCAGATAATGCCATGTGTTTTAAATCTGAGGAATATATTAACTTTTTTGCTAAATATGGTATTCATACCTCTTACTCTACACCTTATCACCCACAAAGAAATGGCCAAGCTGAATCCACCAATAAGAACTTCCTCAAGATTATTAAAAGAGTTTTGGATACAAACAAGAGGGCTTGGGATTCAAAGTTGACATTGGTTGTATTGGAAAATAGGGTAACATCAAAAAAGGCTATTGGATGTGCACCTTTTGATTTAGTTTATGGAATTCAAGCAAGATTTGCCCAGAACAATTTGATGCAGATGTATAAGTTTTCATAAACTTATGATGATGATATTAATAATGACATGCAATTTAGAATTGATGACCTGGTGGAATTGGATGAATCCAGGAGGGAAGCTTCTATGAAAAATGCAAAACTTCAATTGCAGGTGAAGAACTTGTATGACAATAAGGTAGTCTCAAGAAATTTTGATGTGGGAAATTATGTTCTTATGTGGAATGCCAGGTTGGAGGATAAAGGAAAGCATGGGAAATTCGAACCTGGCTGGGACCTTATATTGTCCATGAAAGGTATGGGCAAAATTCATATTCGTTGAAAGAGCTCACTAGAAATATTTTAGAACTGCTAGTTCATGGACTGTTCTTGAAGTTATACTTCTCATGAAGTCTAATTATCCATGAACATTAGGATTGTATACATAGTGTGTTTCCGCAAGTGTTTTTCTTTATGTCTTAGTTTAGTGTATTTTCTTGTTGTGTGGTAGTTTTTTTTTTCAGTAGGTTGGTCTACTTTCCCTAAGATTATTAATTCTTGTAACACCTACAAGAGGTATTCATCCCTAGAAAGAGCCACTGGTAGGTCTATTCAAAAAAAATTCAAACAATTAGTCCCTGATATGTTTTTGCAAAATATCTTGTGAAGAACAATTGAAAAAACCCTTTATCTCTCAGAGTACAAATTGTGGTTCTAAAACCCTAAGCATCTAAAAGGTTTCTATTTTTATGTTACTTTTTGTAACTTAAAGTTCATGTCTTAAATGGGTTCTTTTTAAATGTTCATGTTTAATAAGTTGTCAGCATCCTAACGTTGTGGTCCTATATTATTGCATAAGTCAAAGTTTGCATGTTTTTATTAAATCCATTATCTATCAAGCAAGTAAATTTTGATCTAATGGCCCACTTAATGGATTATCCCCAAAGTGCTCAAGATCTACTATTTAAACCATTAAGCCATCATGACGCGTGTCTTTGGTGGGTCTGATGGTCAGAAAGATTCTTAGTTAAACAGTGGGCAGATGTATTTACATTGGATAGTAGACTTAATCTATTGGTCCCAATATGCTCAAAATCTATCAGTTAAGCAATTAAGTCTGAGTGACATGTGTCTTCAGAGTACAGTGGGCCCTATCCAAGCATAGTATGGTGGAGATTAAACAATGGATAGATATAACGGTAGAATTAATCTCTTATGGAAAATATGTGCAAGATATAATGGATAAGGCATTAAGTGGTGCTGACATGTGGTAGTTGATGATGTATTTTCTACTAAAGGTAAAGCTAATCATAGACTAAAATATGAACAGTTTGGTGAAAATCTGATGGCTGACTTAATCACTTAGAAGAGAAGTGCTCAAAATCTATCAGTTAAGCGATTAAGCCATGAAGCCACATATCCTCGTGAGTTCGGCTGAGGTTATGAAGGAAGAATTAAAGACAGAGCAAGTTAAGAAATATCTGATGGTTAGCTTAATCAGTTAAAGGTAAAGTGATCGACATCTAATGGATAAGCGATTAAGTCGTGATGATGCGTGGTAGAGGAAGTGGGCCCTGTACAGTGCAGTAATGAGATTAAGTAAGATGCAAGTTTGGAAAGATCAGACGGCTCGCTTAATGGCTTAAATAAAATTTGCTTGACATCTAGTGATTAAGCCATTAAGCCATGTTGACACATATTCAAGTGGATGACATCATAGCCATGGTTAGTAAACTCAAGGCAGAATAACTTGTAGCCAACTTAAGATTAATCTAATGGTTAACTTGATCACTTAAAAGAAAAATGAGCAAGATCTAACATTTAAGCAATCAAGTTGAACTAACATGTGTCCCAGGTGAATAGTTGTTTCTGAGAAAAGATGAGAACTGTCAGATGGAGAAGGTGCTTTTGGAGATCTACAGTCCAAATTCAAAATTCTTAAAAGTGATCGTCATTAAGCAGTTAAGCTGCAAAGTCTGAAGAAGGAAAATTGATTGTAGAATGTATGGCCACTTCAGTTCAATTCAATGTGAAAGAGTGATTTGATTGAGGCAGTATAATTCATCACTTAAACTTGAATTCACCATAATTCACAAGAATCATTCAAGTGAAGAATAGAATTGCAATGATTTTCAGCTCATTGCGACAAAATTGCAGAATAGGTAAGCTCAATCTAATATAGTAGAATTTCATACTTCCAATGAGATTTGAAATTTGAAAAGCTTTCAAAATTCTTGTCCACTTCCAAATTTCATTTCAGTGAAAAATCCCTAGTTTCAAAATATGGCCCCTAGGATTGAACTCTCCGGAGAGATAGATTATCAAAAAAGAAATGTGAGAGAGGACCTTCTGCAGTAGTTAAAAGGGTCTACGGGTGATGCTACCCAGATTAAGAGGATAGTACCAACACATCCCCTCTTTAGAGTAGGAGAGGGTTTATATGACTTAGGTAGATGGGCCAAAGATGTCCAAACCAGTATAAGTGGTTTAAGTTTGTTTAGAACTGTTTATAGCCAGAGAAAAGCTCATTCCCCAGATTGTAACATATGGGATTTAAATGTGGGAAAATTGATAGTACCCGGGGTAATCATGGATACAAATCTATTCACTTTAATAGCCAACACATATGATAGAGTATCCAGGTTTGTAAGGGATACAAAGGGAAATGTGTTGTTGACTGTCACAACCGATGAGATCAAAAGAATTTTAAGATTAAGTGACTCATCAATTCAAATGGATGATATTGATTTCAATTAATTTAAGGAGGTATATCAGAGTCAGAAGGAGTATTATAGGAATGAGGCTCTAAAAGGGTATTTTAAAAAAATATGGGATTTGATTGTAGTGGGCCCAAACACACCAGAGCCATTCAAATTGGACTATTTCAATGGTAAATCTAAGAAAATGTATAGTGCCCTGTGCCTAGTCTTAGGAGAAGACAAAGAAGAAACAATGGTAGTTCACATCATGCTTATGATGGTTCAGATTTTGCACCCCCACCCTTCAGTGGTTTTTGGTTATGCTTACTATGCATGAAAGTTTAATAGGCATCAAAGATGGAAATATACACGAGCCAATGGGGTGGTATTCTTTAAAGATGCACATGTTTTTTTCAATAGTGATAATATCTTTGAGGAAGAAATGGACCTCTCCAAATTTCAGGATGATGAGGATTTGCCTTTCCAATTTTGGAGTGTTGATCTATCCTGAGATAGAAAAGAAGCCAGCTATGTATATTTTGATAGAGTTTTTGCTGCTAGGCTTAAGTCACTATTATGCAAACAAAATCCTAGGAACCACATAGATATGATGAGATTATTGAGGCCTATGGAGTTTTCCCCAGAACTAAAAACTATCCACAATTGGGGAAATCTCATTTTGTACCCTATCTCTACATTTATTAGGGTTTATGGATTCAGGGGAACCCCCAATGTTCTACCCTACAGAGTATCTTTTAAAATTGGCATAGCAGAAATTCTGAGACAGATGGGTGGATTACAAGAAGAAGACTTGACAAGAAAAATGAAGGGAAGTATCTTCCCTACCCTCACAAGAGTCCACCATTTCATCATTATAAAAGGTGGATGGACACAGTTTGATAAATAGTTTGAGCCCTACCATCTAGCAACATTTGTGTCCAGCTGTGCAGACAATGAAGGCTTCATCATGGACATTTTCAGGAAAAGAACCAAGTAACTGGCACTAGAACACCAGTTCAATTTCCTAGAGAACATTGTAAGAAATGTTTTTGATATAATTGAGCAGGGGGTTAGGAAATAAAAATGCCTGGTGTACAATAAATCTTTAGATTTTGTCCATAATTTTGACAGGTCGTATGATCCTTTGAAGGAATTTTCACCTTGGGACAAAATGATTGAGTCCCTTATGACATTGTTTGAAGGGATCATGCAATCTCTCAATGAGAAGAAAGACAAAGTAATGGAAACTAAGCTGGAAAAAGCTAAGGCTATTATGAGCAAACTTGTACAGGGAAGGGTAGTCCCACCTAGAAACTAGGTAGTTTTTAAGAGAAGAGGGTACAGTATCATTATGCCCAAAATTGATCAGAAAGGCAAGAGGCTAGAAAATACCAGTGCCAAAAAGATGCCCTCTCTCAAGAGATAGAAAGTGGAGCAAAAGGAGCAAGTGAGTGAGTTATACTCTCCTTCCAATTCCCCTTTACATATGGATGACCAAGCTATTACTAAGAAATTGGTCCAAATGGGAAATACGTGCCAGGTTTTTGTTACTAGACAAGAGTTATAAGAAGGAGTGCTAGAGGCACCTAGACATACAACTCTAGACCTTATAGTGGAAAAGTTTGCAGGAAAGGAGCTGGACCCTGTAACCAAACAGGCTAGTGAAGAGTTTCTATCATATGACAATTTTGTTAAGGCTAGAGCCTTTGTGCAATTTTTATGGAGAACTCATATTGATAAGTTTAAGGATAAATGTCAAAAGTTACAAGAAGCTCTTCCAAATTAGAGCAAAGAGGACATTGAGAAGGAATTCAAACAAGAACTGATTGCTAAGTTTGATAAAATCACCCCTGAAGAGGGCAGGGAGTTGGTAAAGAAGAAAGGAATCCTTATCCTACCCCAGTGGGATTTGGCTGATGCTATTATATTTGATGCTATAAGGAAATAGGTCAAACCATTGCACACTAGTGGGACATAAATTGGTGCCCAGTTTAGTGAGGATCATGTAGCACTGGCAATATGGTAATTGAAGAGGAAGGATAAAAGAGGAACAAAAGAACATGATCAGGCTGAGAGTGCAGGAAGCCTCATCATCAAAAGAATTTTTGATACCTCATGTGTGGAGGAAGCTAACCTTTCTTTCCAAACTGCTAATTTGAGTCTGAAGGTAACTGAAAAGAAAAAAGATTCTTTTGAAAATTTAAACCAAAAATATGAATTTGTTCTGAAAGAATATAATGATGAAAGGGTTAAATCTCTGCAGAAGGATGAGAGAATTGCATTCCTAGAGGGAAGGAAAAAAATATAATTAATGCCTCAGAGGAGGATTGCATAGGGACCTCACCATCCATCTACATCAAGCCCTATAGTTACTTATCCTCCTTCCCCTGCACCATCTACTTCTACCACACTAGTAGAGCTTGAACAAGAAAAGGCCATGCTGAAAGCTACAAGAGCAGAACTTGAAAGGAAAAAGAAAGAGTGGGTGGAGCAGTCCACAACCTTCAAAGAAGTAGAGGCATGGGTGAAGTAGAAATATATAGATAAGATACATAGTGCTCTTATGCATTGTACACATGAAATAGTACCCACTGCCATATATGCTCAAGGTAAGAAAATTGTGAGCATTAGTAATGAATATAATGAAAATAAAGACAAGTTGGACTAGTTGGTGGGTAAGTGGAAAGGGAAGGTAGGGGAGTTAAATTTCTTCCACACCACTTGCAAGAGGAATAATGATGTTGACATAGTCTTGACTAGAACCCAAAAATGTGTCAAATTACTCTTAGATATGGATATAAGGAGAGACATTGTTGTTAGGAAAGTGTTGGCCTTGAGAAAAGAATATTCACAAGACAGATATGAGATGTTCCTAAATCTCTTCAGAAAGAATGGAAATATCTAAGATGAGATGTTGTGGCATCAACAAATGAATGAATCAATGACAGTTAGAACTAACAATATATTAACTTTGGAGAGTACACTACTTTTTGCTCAGACAATTGAGATAGTGGGAAAAGCTAGGTTACTTTTTTTTGTTTTGGACAAATGAAATTGAAAAATAATATACCACTTGCAAGGAGATCAACAATAGAAAAGATGAGGTTCTCAACTTCAACTAGCCAAGTGATGATGCGTATACTTCTTGGAAGGACAAGTACACAATAGTTGATCCAGGTGAAGATCACAAGATGGATGTAGACAAAGAATCCCAACAAGTTGGTTGATGTAGTTGAAGATAAAGATCATATAGCATAACCATCAGAAACAACATGTTGCAGATGCCTCACACCAAGAAACTATGAAGCAGTTGCAAGTACAAAGTGGTCAGAAGAAAAAAATATGTTGAATATATATTGTAACAAGAATGGTTATCACTAATGACATGTAACTGATTGAATGTTTGATAATGTTAAGTTAAAGATAATGCAAGGCATTAAATTAGTTAATGGTTTGTATTGTCATTGATGTCAACTTGATATCATCTATACGGTCATGTACATAATGCCAAAGTCTTTAGAGAATCAATGGAACAAAGGTTATGCTTTCAGCAATGCATAAAAGTCAAGTATTCACTAAGTGACAGATAACATCGATGGAGTGCACACGATCGGTAAAGTCAAAGAAGAAAAGTCCTAGTGATACCCGATGAGTAGAAGATAGTGTTTCCTGACAAAGAAAAACCACAAGATGCCCAACAAGCTGAAAATAGAGTTGCCTGATGAGTAAAAGTCCAATGATGCCCAACGGACAGAGATCCCAAAGATAACTAGAGTCACGCCGATGGAACTATCAGTTGTCACCAACAACTAACTGCAAAGTTGACCAACAGAATAGAGAGTTCATAAAATGAAAAAATATCTAGCTAGCAAGAGCTAAAGATAGACTTAACAGGTTATTTTATTTGTTTTATTCAAGCAGAGTTAAGTGATTGATTTAAAGAAGATTTGTACAGTTTGCAAGAAGATAACTACAAGATAAATCAAGAGTTATGCTTTAAATCAAACTGGCTGGATTGTTTTTCATGCCAAGAATTAAGAATCAAGAAACAATTAATATCATGTCTATATAAGAGACAAGCTTAATTCATTTATGAATGAAATTAAGGGGAGTGAATAGAAAGAGGATGCTGAAGAGAAATTGATGAAGGATAACTTCATACAGTCCTGATCAATCAAGCTGAAGGAGAGCTAAATAATTCTATAGACACTGATGAACAGTGAAGCACAGCATCACAGAGAAGAAAGTGTGGAGCACAAAGAATTGAATTGATACATTGATCAGAGAGGTAATGTACTTGAATAGATCTGAAAATCTGCAATTCAAAGTTGCATCATGAAAAGGTCATAGTGTTTCATTTTAACCATTGAAGCATCAAGTCTCTTAACAGAGTAGGACTTAACAGTCTTCTATATATTGAGGTACATTCCAAGGAGTGCCAAAAAGGTTGATTCATGAAAGTAGCACTGGACTTGCCCGATACCTATTCATAGTCTAAGAAGAAGGATGATTCAAGGATGGTTGCAATAGATGCCCAATACTAAGTGACAACCTCTATTTATAAAATCCTCTAAAAAGGTCACAATTAACAGTGTGTTTTTAACCTTTAACAGGGTTGGCTCCTAACAGGGTTCACTTCAGAAAAGTGAAAATTTGGGGTACCGGTCCCAGTGGTTTTTCCCTTAACAGGGTTTCCACGTTAAAAATTCATGTGTATGTGTGTATGATTCATTTCTTTATTTTTTTGTATCTGACATAGTTAACACTAGGTTGATCGGTATACTCTGCTTATTTACTAAGTTTTGGTAAATAGTTATACTACTTATCGGTAATCAAGGAGAATAAGGACAGATAAGGAAAACCAACAGATAGTTAAATCATTATAGGTATTTCATGACATGCATTTTGTAGGGACATAATAATCTGAGGTTGATTTGATTGGTGGTAAATGTTTGAAGGATAGATTTTTGAGGCCTCTTATTCACCCCCCCTCTCAGTTATTACTAACAATTGGTATCAGCGCTTGTTTTCTTAGAAAGGAAGGTTTCAAGACCTAAGTCAAGACTACAAGATGAATAGACGAGATGTGCCCAAGTTGAACAAAGACAACTTTTCTTCATGGAAAAGTAGGATAAGAATCCACTTATCAGGTATTGGTAATGATGTTACTAAATTTCTAGATACTGAATATGTGTTGCCTACAGGAGTATTGACAGTAGATCAATTGAGAGAGAAGCATGAACACAACTGCATGGTTATAGAGCTTTCTTCCTCACTCTCTAATGCTGAATTTGAAGATGTCAAGGATTGAAAAACTGCAAAGAAGATGTGGGACAAGTTGAAGCTTGTACATGGAGGTGATACAAATGTTCTGAGAGCCAAGGTAGAAAGCCTTAGAGGAAAATTTGATGGTCTTAGAAAGAAAGAAGAAGAAAACATCACACAGTACAACACAAGAATAAAAGTAGTCAATGTTATACAAGGAGTTGGAGGTACACTTGACGAGGAGACAATGGTAAGTAAAATCCTAAGAACCTTACTACATATATATGCTATTAGAGTTTCTGTCATTCAAGAAATGAGAGAAGTAGAAAACAATATAGTTACTCTTGATAGTTTAATTGGTAGATTTATTTCATTTGAGATGAATAAATTTGATAATAGTGTCTTACTAAACTTAGAGTCTGCATTTAAGTCTTTTATGAGAATAAGAAAATCAAGTCATAGACACACATCTAGAAGAGATAGTGAAAGTGAAAGTGAAGAAGAAGATCTAGATGAAATAGAAGCACTTATGGCTAGAAGAATGCAGAGAGGCAAAGGTAAATACAAAGGCAAGTTACCACTTGTATGCTTCAATTGTAAAGAGATTGGACACTTTGCTTCAAGATGTCCCAACAAAAGAAAAGATGACAGAAGTAATGATAGATCTTTTGAGAAGAAATCTCACAGAGGTGATAACAAAGATTATAGAGGTTACCGACAATCAGAAAGAAGAGATACCTGAGACTACAAGGACAAAGGCAAGAAGGATAGCTACCTAGCTGCTTCCAAAGATGAAGATACTGACACTGAACTTGATGAATACATCGAGATGGTATTTGTAGCTGTGAAGGATGATTTAGATGAAGTTGAAAGGTATGTAGAAACTGCACTCATATCTAAGGTTAGCAAGAATGACATCTAGATTATAGAAAGTGGCTTCACTCACCACATGACCGGTGATAAAGAAAAGTTTAACACTTTAGAGTATTATAATGGTGGTACAGTAAGAATGGGTAATGATACACCTTGTCCACTTGAAGGTAAAGGAACTATACTACTAAATAACCTTATTAAATTTGAAAATGCTTATTGGGTGAAAGGATTAAATTATAATCTATTGAGTGTTTGTCAGCTAAATAATTCAGGTCACAGAGTAGCATTTGAGAATAAGAAGGAAAAGGTCTTCAATGAATCACAAAAACTAATTGGTAACAGTAAATAGACTAAAGGTAACTTATTCTATCTGAATGATACTAACACCATGTTAGCGAACAGATTTGTCTTTTTATAAATAATCTTTTAAGTTTTCTCTATCACCCTTAAATGAAAAACTATTCTTAACAGTTGGGTAAGTGTATTTTATAATCACTTCCCTCTGAATTTTATAACAAGTACATCTCCCTTAAATGATATTCAATGAAAAGAGAAAATAATTTAATCAGTTAGCTATTAACCAGAAAGCTTATAAAGGCAACAATATCATTCTTTGATGATATGTTTTGAAATAACTAGTGAAGTACATATAACTAGGTAATGAATAGGAAGGAAGCACAGTCAGTTCCACAATAGCATTTCATGAAAAACATAACCAACTTTGACTGTAGATAATAGATAATAGATAAAACTCAAGATTTAGATACCATGAAACAACTGACTAAGATATAAAATAGGTCAAACTATATCCCAACACAGGGAACTTTGCTCAAAATCATAAACAACATAGATTCATTGATCTTCCTGTCATATCCTTTGAAAATTACTACACAGGTAATTATCTAAAAATCAATTCTGTTCACAACATTCACCATCTGAATTATAATTATCAAAACTATATTTATCTATCAAAGTTTTTCCAAACCCTTTCAAAGTTTTAGCAGTCAGAATAAATAGTAATAGAGCACCGAGAGGCCTCCTGAAAAACATGACCTCTCAGTGAAACAGTTAAGTAACTAATTCATCAGTCAGAGGACACGTGTCCTTGAATTTTAGCATAATAACATAGTAAAAATAGGAAACTAGATGGTAGAATTAGGTTCTTTATCTAAGGCACAATCCTCGCTTGTCACTGGACTCCCTTCTTCATCGGTAACTGATTGAGTTGGTTTCCATTCTTTGTACGCTTGAACTAATTCCTTGGCAAGCGACAGGTGTGGGATTTTAGAGTTCACTATTTGGGCCATGGAGGCGTCTTTATTCCAACTCAGCTTTTTCACCCTATCAGTAACATTAGATAACTGATCAACACACAAATAAAGCATGGATTCAATCCTTTCTATCTAGGTCAAATCAGAGGCCTTGGGATGAATCTTGTCTCTGATGGTTTTAATAGCTGATTCAAAAGCATCCAAAGCACCTTTTAGTTCTTGTTCACCGAAGACAGAGGGGTAGGTATAAGTGAAATTAATCACTTTCAACTCTATTAGGGAAACCTTTTGGATTTGCTTTGCTTCAGCTTAATATTCTTTATTCTCTGTAATAGCACTTCTTATCAGGGTAATATGCCAGCTGATGTTTTTTCTGAGTATGAAGAAGTAAGACTCCTTGGCACCTTTCAGTGACTTATTTGCACAGAATTTACTAAAGCCACACCTTTCAATTTCCATAAATTTGGTCATTGCTGACACCCACTTTTCTTCATTTGTGCTCCATACTTTTTGTTGAGCCTACAATTCCCTTATAGTTGTCTCGGTGTCATGAAGAACTAAATGAGAATCTTTAATATACTATTTGCTATTTTTTAGCACTTGAGCCATCCATTCATCCACTGAAGAAACTAGAGTTCATTCCCTTTGAACTTGATTCAGTAGAGTCTTATTTTCTTTGGAATTGGGATCAAACACTTGAGAAGACTATGACAACAGGGTAGCATCAAAGTTGCAAAATGTGTTAATAAACTAAGAAAATGAAACAATGGTTTGTTTCAATTCTTTCTTTTCTTTGTTATCCTGCACTGATGTAATCAGCATTTGTTGTGCTGTTTCTTTGAATAAGTGGTTTTTCTCGGCTTTGTCCATTGTTCCCAACTTAATTTTGGTAACTTCAAAGTCCTCAACTACCACATCTGGCTTCTCTTCCTTAGGCCTATAAGTAGCAACCTTGGTCGTCCACTTTCCAGTCTTAGCATCAGCAAACATGCGCGCTGTGCTTTTTACCTTCTTGGCTTTAGGGGTTTTCTGAGCATACTTACTCACAATATCTTGTACTAGTATGGACACAGGAATAAGACTCCACTTTTTATTGACTGAGGTGGTTAGCCATTTGGGTGTGTCACTGGTCACTGCCAGTTGGGGACTGACCTTAACAAGAGTATCCATTAAATCCAGGGTTATGTCTTCAAGATCAAAAGGATCTTTCCCAATTTTGTCATCATCACCAATGTGATAATTCACATCTTCAAACATATCATCTTCCAGATTAACTATTTCCATCTATTCTTGAGTCATCTTTGCCTTCTTTTGGGATCAGGAGCGTGACCTGGTGATACGTTGAGGAGAAACCACAGATGAAATTTTTGCAACAACCTTCTTTTTAGATTCTTTCTTCTGCTGCTTATCAGATGAACCTGCATTATCATATGTTTTAGGTGTGTTAGAAACAAAGGGGGAAGAAAACAAAATTGAAGATTTATTTCTAGTCTTTTTAGGACTGGAATGCTCTTTTTTCACTTGTAACCACTTCTCAGTTAATTTAAGAACATGTTGTGTTATGCTTTGAATGTCATCATCTTCCTCTTTTGACCAATCAACATCTACCTCTTCAGTATCGAGAAGTCTTTTGAAATTGGGTATAATCAAATCAGAACCATCATCTGTCACTCCCTCTATGCTAAATTGTATTCTCATTGACAGAATTTGAGAGATGCAGAGTCTACTGTGGCTTATGGTCATGACTTGAGATTCGTTTACACAATCTTCCTAGAAATCCTCTAAATGGGGAACTGGAAACATGTGAGACCTTAAACCCAGAGTGCCACTAGCAAAATTTTTATTATCAAAGCCTGTTCTTTCTGTATAGTACTTGAAATCAAAATGACTAAGGTCACTTCCGATACTTATAGCATCTTCAAAGGTCAGACATGAAAGCTTCCCTAGCTGCAATGGAAATAGTTTTTCACCTCGGTCTCCAGGAAGGAAATGCTTTAGCACGATGGCAAGCTATCTACAGACTTCAGCAAAAATAAAATAGTCAAATGCATATCAAGGAAATTTAGTAGGGGCATCCTCAAAACCACCAATTCTTAAATAAGAGAACTTAGGGAATTGGATATAATAACTCCCAAACCTAGTCACAAAGTGTTGAGCTTCTGAGCTCATCCTCCTGGACAAATCTCCAGACATTTCAAAGCAAAGCTTTCCCATAAAAGTATCATGAACTCTCCTATAATTCTGAATTACACTATCTTTGCGAAGCATAGAGAAATATCCAAACACACACATGCCATCAATCCAAGACTCATGAACCATGCCACTCCATATCCTACTACATGCTAGACAATACATGAGATAAGAGGACATATAAAAGCTACAGCCAGTATGCTTGGAACTATTCAACTGTTCCCTCATGGATTCTGCAATTAACTCAGCCCAATCTAGCTTATGCTTTCCCTCTAAAATAATTTCTACATAACAAAATAACCAATCTACAAACAAAGAAGCCTTGGGTGACCCCCTAACTCTATGCAGCATTACCATGATATCACTAATGTGCGGATGCATATGATTTCTGTTTAACTTCTTTGGCAAATGAGAACCTCCTGTTTGGGCATTTAACAACCAATACTTAGCCATGGAAGTACGGTTCGCATTAGCATTGGGCTTGAACTTAACTAGAGATTGGGCAGGAGAAAAATCTGAAAAAGTCCGTTCTTGGATTTGGAAAGCTGAGGCAATAATTCCTCTATTTACGGCCATCAACACTTCACCATTTCTATTAAGAATTGACTCAGTTTTCTGGTCATAATGTTTAATACATTCATGGACAAGCTCGGGGAAAACCACTGTAGGAGGGAAGCATGCGGCTATACATAACCCACTACTCAAAATTTCCATAGAAGGGACATTTTCTTCAACACATGCAGTAAGCCTATCAGCTATCCCTTCAATATCATACCCTTCTAGGTCTGTGTCTGTTACGAAAGAATTTTTGCAGACTAAACTAGACACATTCCCAAAGAAATGAAATGCTGACTTCATTTTTGCAAGAACAGACTACAAATTGCTACACAAACCCCCATAAAATTCACCAAATTTTAAATTTAAACACTGGAAGAGTGACAGCCTCACTTACCTTAATCTCTGAGGAAAATTATGCATTGGAGCTCCGAAAAACCCTTACCTTCGTTCTTTGCGCATATAGAGAACAACAACAATTCAAAAAAAATGAATGCCAAGGAGGGATTTTAAAGGAAACGTCTAGAATGAGTAATTAATTACCCATAATTAAGACAATAATGTCTCGAAAAGAGAAGTGATCGTTCCCACACGTGATCATTTACTGCCACTTTGCACAAACTTTTATGTCGCACAAATTCCTCATTAATTCGACAGCTCAGACATGAATTAGCCATCGCTGAAAGACCTCTTCATTAAAAGTTTTACCTGAGTGGGACCCATGGCTGAAAAGATGGCGGTTGTCCTTGATTTATGCTACTTGTCATTTTTTAAAGATCCTTGAACACTCTTGAACACTCTTAAACATAGTTCAAAGATGTTCGTATGTGTTCACGCTCATTCAAGCCTATTCCTTAATATCCCACCAACCCTATGGTACTAAGAGCCAAATCATTTAACTGATAACCTTCCACCCTAGATCGACCAAAGTTCTATAACCTGATGATCACAAAACACCTTCCTTTAGTGAAAATGATAATCACCTGCTTCTTCTTTATAAATAATGTGAACGAGCTTGAACATCTTTGAATGCCCTTGAATAGAGTTCAAGGTTGTTCATAGGTGTTCAAGCCTATTCAAACCTGTTCAAGCCTGTTCAAACCTGTTCAAACGATATGTTAGCAAAATCATTTTCTCTCCTTAGCAACCAATGATGGAACATAGGGAAGATCTTTCGCTAAGATTTTAAACATGAGTGCTTAGGCAGCTTGAGATACAAAAAATAACAAGGAGACTCTGAAAAAGTAACACTAAGGACAAAGATCAAGATTTGGACTAACACCGGCTCTGACCGGGGACTGGCTTTTCTCAAAAGTCAGAGAACTCAACTACTCTGGTTTTGCAAATTGCTGCAAAAAGGGCTCAAAAAAATCGCAAGAAAGGGAAGACACACCAAACGGAAGCAAACCTAACCTAATATATACAGCAGGACACAAAGATAGAGACTAAAACTTTAGCAACTTAAGATCTTGCCCATTATAGGAAAATGGTAAGATCGTTCCATCTGGATAAGCCAACTTGAAAGCATTCATTCCCAACTCTTCAGTGATAACAAAGGGGCCTTTCCAAGGTGACTCAAATTTACTATGGGTGCCTTTAGGAGCTTTTCTTTTGTCCCATAGAAGAACTTCATCTCCTTTCAGAAAAATTTTGGGTCTTGTTTTCCTGTCAAAAATGTTCTTCACTCTAGCTTGATGCTCAGTAATCTTATCTACCAGAGCTTCTCTTTCTTCTTCTAATTTATGCAAATACATAATTCTTTTCTCCAAGGAGTCTTTGAAATTTTGATCTTCAATGGCCATTTGTATCTTTTCTACGGAGAGTTCCAGAGGAACTGATACTTGTGCCCCAATTCCATACACCAACTCAAAGGGCACCATATCGATTGCTCTTTTAGGCATAATTCTATCAGCCCAAAGGGCTTCAAAAAGATTCTTATGCCAATTTTTGCCACTATCATCTACCATCATTTTCATGATCATTATCAAGCTTTTATTACTTGACTCAACCTGTCCATTTCCTTGGGGGAAGTAATCGGATGAATGAGGTAGAGAAATATTGTGATCAAAACAGAAAAGGGAAAGCTCCTGTGAAGAGAAATAAGTGGCATTATCTACTACAATATTTTGGGGTACTCCAAAACGCACCAAAATGTTATCTTTTAAGAAATCACAAACTACTTGAGAGTTAGCCTTTTTGGTTGGAATAGCCTCGACCCACTTAGTGAAGTAGTCAGTCATTGTTAGGATATAAATGTGACCTACACTTGACTAAGGACTGATAGGGCCTATAAAATCAATGCCCCATTGCTTGAATGGTTCACTCACCACAACTGGTCTTAAAGGTAAAGCAGCTAATTGAGGTCTTCCAGAAAATAATTGACATTTTTCACAATTCCTGACGAATGCATAGGCATCTCTGAACATACCCGGCCAATAAAAACAATTTTAGAGGATTTTGAATGTTGTTACTGTAGACAAGAAATGACCTCCATAGGCCTCCTCATGAAAGGTTTTGAGCAACTTAAATTGTTGGCTTTTATCCACACATCTTAGAAACGTACCATCAAGACCCCTTTTATAAAGCACACCTTGCCATATTACATACTTAGCAGCTTGTAGCCTTAGAGTTCATCTTTCTTTAGGTGACAGCCTTTGTGGACATCCTCCATACGTCAAGAAATAGGCAATGTCACAGAACCAAGAATCTGTAAAACTAACCAATAATACTTGAGATATTTTAGATTCTGGATTTTCAGGATGACTAAAATTTTCTGCAATAAATTTACACAAACCTCTACCTCTAACAAGCTTAGTGGGTTTGATTATCAAATCATATTCCTAAATCTTTGTCACCCATGTTGCTCTTTTGTTCATGGCTATTTCTTGTTGGGTGTGTAGTGCTTTCACCACTGGATCAGGGACAAACACTATAGAATGAGAATGGAGGATGTAGAATCTAAATTGCTTAACTAATTTCACCATAGTGAAGGCTTGCTTTTCAACTAGGGAATACTTTAGTTCATGCTTCTTTAAAGGTGTACTCATGAAAGCAATGGGGGCTTCATTTCCTAAAAAATCTTTCTAAGTTAGAATTCTAGACAGTGTGTGATCAGAAGTGTAACAATAGATGATAAAATCTTTTTTGTAATCTGGGTAAACTAGAGATGGGGCATTGGCCACGACTGTCTTAATTTTTCCAAAATCCTTTCTACCTTATTTTGTCCACTTAAAATTATGCTTCTCACACATCATCCCCACTATGTGCCTTGTCAACTTAGAAAAATCTGGGACAAAAGCCCTCAAAAGGTTAATTTGATCGAAGAAAGATTTGACCCCTATCCTCGTTGAAGGTAGACCGATCTGTTGAATAGCCTTGACTCTTTTAGGATCAATTTTGATTCCCTCTTTGGATACGATATGTCCCAATCATTTTCCCTTAGTCACACCAAAAACTGATTTTTTAGGATTAAGTGAAATGTCATGATCTCTACATCTCTACAGAACTGATTTAAGGTCTTGAACATGATGTTTCCTTCTTTTGGAGTACACAGTTAAATCATCAAGGTAAATTACTATGATTCTATTTTTCAAATCAGCAAAAGAGGAATCCATTGCCCTTTGAAAATTTTCCCCCGCATTGATCAGGCCAAAGGGAATTCTATTGTAAGTAAAAGCTCCCCACAGTGTAGTGAAAGCAGTCTTATGTTTATCATCATTAGCTATGCTTACTTGATTATATCCAGAAAACCCATCAAGCAGAGACATCATTTCTGACCCTGTAACTGCCTGTAATATGTGTTCAATTTTGGGTAGGGCATAATTATCTTTGAGACTGGCTTGATTTAAATTCCTAAAGTCTATGCAGATCCTTATTTCGCCATTCTTCTTTTTGACAGGGACAATATTCATAATCCAGGTTGAATGGTGGATAGGGTAGATGATTCTAGCTTTTAGCATCTTGTCAACCTCTTTTAATATCACTTCTGAAACCTTGGGATTGTAACTACAAAGCTTTTGCCTAAAAGGCTTTGAGTCAGGCTTGAGAGGGATGTGATGAATAAATTTCCCTTTCTGAAAATCTTTAAGATCACTATAATCCCAAGAAAAAACATTAGTGTAGGCTATTAACAAGATTTGAAGGTTTTTCTTTTCTTGGGCAGACAAAGTTTTACCTATAGAAATCCACTTGGGTTCAGCCACAGTGCCAATGTTCACCTTGTCATATTCCTTTTGTACATCTGATTGAGAATTTTTTCTTGGAACGAAACTATCATCCTTTCGAGAAAACAAGTTCTCTAAGGAAACCAAACCTTTGGGGATTTTCTTCTTTTTCAATTGGACAACTTCTTCTTCTTGTAAGAATTCAGGATTTATTCCTCTGCTGCCTTCATTCATTCCTTTAAAGTACATAGAAGAGAAAGATTCTACACATGCCATAAAATCCTTTATCTGGGTATCATCTTCAAAAACTTGTAGGTGTTCAATGTTATCTGGGACAGCTGGTCTGTATATCATCTCAACCTTATATGTTCCTATTTTGAAATTTGGGTGAGGAAGGAGCAAAGACACTGATATAGCTAGGGAATCAGCCCTTGTATTGAGAATTATAGGAATAGCTTCTATTGAAAAGGATTCAAAAGAATCCATTTCATCCCATACCAGATTTTTGTAATGTTTCAAACGCTCATTCTTTACTGAAAAATGACCTTTTACTTGTTTGACGATAAGATCAGCATCACCTTTCACAACAAGTGCCTTTATTCCCAATATTTTGGCTTCTCGCAGCCCTAACAAAAGAGCTTCATATTCAGTGGTATTATTGGTATTTTAAAAATCCAATTTGTAGGAAAAAGGAATATATTGATCATCAGGTCCTTTGAAAACTACACCAGTCCCTAAACCTATGGTAGCACAACTACCATCAAATTTCATCAACCAAATTTGTTCATTTCCACCAAGATGTTCACAAAGGGGAGGGGTTTCATCTGAGAAAATCACGCAATTACCAAATTCACAGTCTTCAAATAAAATTTGTGCTTTAGGATCATCAGAAGGAATTACAGTGTATTTGTTCTTGGCTTCAGGTTCCAGTTTGACCTTTTTCTTCCCAATAGGGATGATGGCTTCTGACCAATCCATCTTTATTTCCCCGCCCATGTCTCTATAGAAAGTTATACTCAAGAGAATACCGTAACTTGGAGGTATATCTGCTACTAAAATGGTTAGCTTGAGCCTTTTATCAGGGTAGGCCGCTAAAATAGCTTGAGTATCTTTAACTTGACCAATTAAGGGTACTTGTTTTCCATCCATTGAATAGCATATCCCAAAGGTTTTGGTCATGGTTAAACCTAAAGCCTTGGCTACAGAAAAGGGCATAATGTTATTGGAGGCCCCTGAGTCTATAATGCAGTTACTTAATTTGAGGCCATTTAAGAGTAGGGAAATATAAAAAGGGTCAGGCTTCCTAGTTTCATCAAATTCACATTTCACTTCAGGAGTAGGAGTGACAATAGTGTTGTTCTGATTCATGACAAACAGTGAAATAACTGCAAGAAAATCAAGTGGTTGATCAATTGGGTCAACAACACATTGGTTTGATTGTGACAAGTCTGCAAGGTCACCTTTCACATATTTGACTAATTTATCTAATTCTTTGCGGTTTAACCTCAGATATTCTACGGGAGAGATTTGGATAGCAGAAGACTTGCAAAATTCTGCAATATCAAAAGAAGACAAGCTGGAATCTTTTCACACAACCTTGACATCAGGGGTCAAAGAACTAGAGGAAGAAGCAATACTTACAAGATCCCGAGTCTTAGGGACAGGATTAGCTGGAGCTGAATTTTTCTTTGAAAACTTTTGATTTTGAGTAAGCATAGCACAAGTAGGATCCCCAAGGGTGACCATAATATCTCCTCTTTCTGAATCAGATTCATATTCTAAAAAGTATGAACCAGAGTCGCTAGGTCTATCTTGAGGGAGCTCTTCTATAGTACATTCCCCTAACACATCCTTAGTAGCCTCCATTTGTACATGTCTTTGCATATCAGGACAAGAATTACCATCATGATCTGTTATTAGATGAAAGGAACACATAACAGCTTCTTTTGGTGAAGCTTCTATGGACAATCTTGGTTGATTTGGAGGCAATAAAGGAGTTTTATTGTGCCATTGATTAGGTTTTTTTTGGCTGATATCTTGGTAAGGAGAAGGGAATGAAAATCCTTGTTTAGGTAATTACCTTTTCAAGGCATTTACGTCATTCAATAATATTTGAATGACTAGATCTATAGGAGCTGAAGTAGAAGGTTGAGAATGAGGATTCTAAACATCTTTTCTCCATTTCCCAGCTGTAATAAGATCATCTTCTAACTCAGTAGCCTGTTCTTGGGCAACAGCTAAATCAGCTGGTCTACTCCTTCTTAAGTGAAATCCTATGTCCGGGGGCATAGAATTTACAAAGAAACACTGCTAATTTTTAGGGGTTGGTCTTTTGGCAATAGGGATTCTATGGATAACTTTGTTGTATCTTGCCACATAATCTCTCATTGGCTCATGAATCTCCTTCTTCATTTGTGTCAATTGTGCTAGGAAAGAATGGTCATCATTAGCTCCTTTAAAATGCCCTTCGAATGTTGTCTTCATGGTTTACCAACTTGTGATTGATCCTGTTGGCAGATGGCCAAACCATTCCACAGCTCCTTCTAAGAGAGATTGAACGAAGAGTCTTACTGCTACATCTTCATGTTGTACTGCCAGAATGGCAGTAGCTACATTGAATGCATTCAAGTGCTCATCGACCAAAACTTTGCCATCTCCTGAGAATTTAGGTAAGACTTCTTTAATACCTTTAGGGAGAGGATGATGAGCTCCCAAATTCAAAGGACCAATGGCTGCACCCCATGGTTGAGCCATAACTGTACTTGGAAAGATTGTAACTAGAGGTGGTGCTTGAATACCAGACAAAGTTAAAGCTTTCCAGACACTAGAGGATGAAGAAGAATTGGGGGTGGCTTTAGGAGGAGAAGAAGGTCTACTTTTTGCTTTGGGTCTCAAGATGGAGGGGGAGGAAAAATGAAGATTTTGCAAGCTTTCAAAGAAAGTATCAAAAATACCCTCCTTCCTCTGGGACCTGGTGTAAGGTCGAGAATCCAGAATTATTCTAACTTATTACCTTTGAGCGATTATGTCAACAACTTGTACCTCCTGGGTGATCGGGTGTCCTCTTAACCACTCTCCTATATCTTCCTCTTCTTCTAAAACTAGGAGAACTTGTTGATACTGGTGATAGCTGGTCTTTAAACTCCAAGCAACAATGTTCAAATCAGAAATGATATCCTCTTGAGTGTTTTGAAAATTAAGATCTGGTTGAATAGCAGGAGGTTGCTCCTCCAAATTGGGTATTATCACAGCTGGTAGGACCATAACATATTCATAAAATAGAACATTAAAAATGGGTCTACACTGTAAACACTCCCCAGTAGAGTCGCCAAAAATTTGTTAGCGAACTGATTTGTCTTTTTATAAATAATCTTTTAAGTTTTCTCTATCACCCTTAAAAGACAAACTATTCTTAACAGTTGGGTAAGTGTATTTTATAATCACTTCCCTCTAAATTTTATAATAGGTACAACTCCCTCAAATGATATTCAATGAAAATAGAAAATAATTTAATTGGTTAGCTTTTAACCAGAAAGCTTATAAAGGCAACAATATCATTCTTTGATGATATGTTTTGAAATAACTAGTCAAGTACATATAACCAAGTAACGAATAGGAAGGAAGCACAGTCACTTCCACAATAGCATTTCATGAAAAACATAACCAACTTTGACTGTAGATAATAGATAACAGATAAAACTCAAGATTTAGATACCATGAAATAGCTGACTAAGATATAAAACAGGTCAAACTATATGCCAACACAGGGCACTTTGCTCAAAATCATAAACAACACAGATTCATTGATCTTCCTGTCATATCCTTCAAAAATTACTACACAGGTAATTATCTAAAAATCAATTCTATTCACAACATTCACCATCTGAATTATAATTATCAAAACTATATCTATCTATCAAAGTTTTTCCGAACCCTTTCAAAGTTTTAGCAGCCAGAATAAATAGAAATAGAGCACCGAGAGGCCTCCTGAAAAACATGGCCTCTTGGTGAAATAGTTAAGTAACTAATCCATCAGTCAGAGGACAAGTGTCCTTGAATTTTACCATAATAACATAGTAAAAATAGGAAACTAGATGGCAGAATCATGTTCTTTATCTAAGGCATGATCCTTTCTTGTCACTGGATTCCCTTCTTCATCGATAATCGATTGAGTTGGTTTCCATTCTTTGTACGCTTGAACTAATTCCTTGGCAAGTGATAGGTGTGGGATTTTAGAGTTCACTATTCGGGCCATGGAGGCGTCTTTATTCCAACTCAGCTTTTTCACCCTATCAGTAACATTAGATAACTGATCAACACACAAATAAAGCATGGATTCAATCCTTGCTATCTGGGTCAAATCAGAGGCATTGGGATGAATCTTGTCTCTAATGGTTTTAATAGCTGATTCAAAAGCATCCAAAGCACCTTTTAGTTCTTGTTCACCGAAGATAGAGGGGTAGGTATAAGTGAAATTAATCATTTTCAACTCTGTTGGGGCAGCCTTTTAGATTTTCTTTGCTTCAGCTTCATATTCTTTATTCTCCATAATAGCACTTCTTATCAGGGCAATACACCAGCTGATGATTTTTATGAGTATGAAGAAGTAGGACTCCTCAGTAACTTTAAGTGACTTTTCTGCAAAGAATTTACTAAAGCCATGCCTTTCAATTTCCATAAATTTGGTCATTGCTGACACCCACTTTTCTTCATCTGTGCTCCATACTTGTCATTGAGCCTGCAATTCCCCTATAGTTGTCTCAGTGCCATGAAGAACTAAATGAGAATCTTTAATATATTGTTTTCCATTTTTTAGCACCTAAGCCATCCATTCATCCACTGAAGAAACTAGAGTTCATCCCCTCTAAACTTGATTCAGTAGAGTCTTATTTTCTTTGGAATTGGGATCGAACACTTGAGAAGACTATGACAATGGGGTAGCATCAAAGTTGCAAAATGCGTTTATAAACTGAGAAAGTGAAACAATGGTCTGTTTCAATTATTTCTTTTCTTTGCTATCCTGCACCGATGTAATCAACATTTGTTGGGTTGTTTCTCTGAATAAGTGGTTTTTCCTAGCTCTGTCTATTGTTCCCAGCTCAATTTTGGTAACTTCAAAGTCCTCAACTGCCACTTTTGGCTTTTCTTCCTTAGGCCTATAAGTAGCGACCTTGGCCATCCACTTTCTAGTCTTAGCATGAGCAAACATGCACACTATGCTTTTTACCTTCTTGGATTTAGGGTTTTTCTAAGCGTACTTACTCACAATATCTTGTACTGGTATGGACATAGGAATCAGACTCCACTTTTTATTAACTGAGGAAGTCAGCCATTTGGGCATGTCACTAGTCGCTACTGGTTGGGGACCAACTTTAATAGGAGTATTCATTAAATCCAGGGTTACGTCTTCAAGATCAAACAGATCTTTCCCAATTTGGTCATCATCACCAATCTGATAATTCAAATCTTTAAACTTATCATCTTCTAGATTAACTATTTTCATCTATTCTTGAGTCATCTTTGCCTTCTTTTGAGATCAAGAGCACGACCTGGTGATACATTAAGGAGAAACCACATATGAAAGTTCTGCAACAGACTTATTTTTAGATTCTTTCTTCTGCTGCTTACTAGATGAACCCACATTATCAGATGTTTTAGGTGTGTTAGAAACAAAGGGGGAAGAAAACAAAATTGAAGATTTATTTCCAGTGTTTTTAGGACTGGACTGCTCTTTTTTTTCTTGTAGCCACTTCTCAGTTAATTTGAGAACATGTTGTGTTCTACTTTGAATGTCATCATCTTCCTCTTTTGACAAATCAACATCTACCTCTTCAGTATCGAGAAGTCTTTTGAAATTGGGTTCAATCAAATCAGAACCATCATCTGTTACTCCCTATACACTGAATGTTATTCTCATTGACATAATTTGAGAGATGCAGAGTCTACTGTAGCTTCTAGTCATGACTTGAGATTCGTTTACACAATCTTCCCAGAAATCCTCTAAATGGGGAACTGAAAACCTGTGAGACCTTAAACCCAGGGTGCCGCTAGAAAATTTTTTATTATCAAAGCCTGTTCTTTCTATATAGTACTTGAAATCAAAATGACCAAGGTCACTTGCGATACTTATAGCATCTTCAAAGGTCAAACATGAAAGCTTCCCTAGTTGCAATGGAAATAGTTTTTCACCTCAGTCTCCAAGAAGGAAACGCTTTAGCATGATGGCAAGCTGTCTATAGACTTCAGCGAAAATAAAATAGTCAAATGCATATCAAGGTAATTTAGTAAGGGCATCCTCAAAACCACCAATTCTTAAATAAGAGAACTTAGGGAATTGGATATAATAACTCCCAAACCTAGTCACAAAGTGTTGAGCTTCTGAGCTCATCCTCCTGGCCGAATCTCTAGACATTTC
>MU223461.1:759057-775338 GCA_018584345.1 Thuja plicata | reverse complement strand
ATCTTTGTGAAGCATAGAGAAATATTCAAACACACACATGCCATCAATCCAAGGCTCATGAACCATGCCACTCCATATCCTACTACATGCTAGACAATACATGAGATAAGAGGACATATAAAAGCTATAGCCTATATGCTTAGAACTATTCAACTATTCCCTCATGGATTCTACAATTAACTCAGCCCAATCCAGCTTATGCTTTCCCTCTAAAATAATTTCTACATTATAGAAAAACCAATCTACAAACAAAGAAGCCTCGGGTGACCCCCTAACTCTTTGCAGCATTACCATGATATCACTAATGTGCTGATGCATGTGATTTTTGTTTAACTTCTTTGGCAAACAAGAACCTCCTCTTTGGGCATTTATCAACCAATACTTAGCCATGGAAGTACGGTTTGCATCAGCATTGGGCTTGAACTTAACTAGAGATTGGGCAGGAGAAAAAGTTGAAAAAGTCCATTCTTGGATTTGGAAAGCTGAGGCAACAATTCCTCTATTTATGGCCATCAACACTTCACTATTTCTGTTAAGAATTGACTTAGTTCGCTGGTCATAATGTTTAATACATTCATGGACAAGCTCAGGGCAAACCACTGCAGGAGGGAAGCGTGTGGCTATACATAACCCACTACTCAAAATTTCCATAGAAGGGACATTTTCTTCAACACATGCAGTAAGCCTATCAGCTATCCCTTCAATATCATACCCTTCTAGGTCTGTGTTTGTTCCGATAGAATTTTCACAGACTAAAATAGACACATTCCCAAAGAAATGAAATGCTCACTTCATTTTTGCAAGAACAGACTACAAATTGCTATAGAAACCCCCGTAAAATTCACCATCTTTTAAATTTAAACACTAGAAGAGTGACAGCCTCACTTACCTTAATCTCTGAGGAAAATTCTGCACTGGAGCTCCGAAAAACCCTTACCTACATTCTTTGTGCATATAGAGAACAATAGCAATTCAAAAAAAAATGAATGCCAAGGAGGGATTTTAAAGGAAATGTCTAGAATGAGTAATTAATTACCCATAATTAAGACAATAATGTCTTGAAAAGAGAAGTGACCATTCCCACACATGATCATTTACTGCCACTTTGCACAAACTGTTATGTCACATGAATTCCTCATTAATTCGATAGCTCAGAAATGAATTAGCCGCCGCCGAAAGACTTCTTCATTAAATTTTTTACCCGAGTGGGACCCATGGCTGAAAAGATGGCGACTGTCCTTGATTTATGCCACCTGTCATTTTTAAAGATCCTTGAACACTCTTGAACACTCTTGAACACAGTTCAAAGATGTTCGTATGTGTTCACCCTCATTCAAGCTCATTCCTTAATATCCCACCAACACTTGGGTACTAAGAGCCAAATCATTTAACCGATAACCTTCCACCCTAGATCGACCAAAGTTCTGTAACCTGATGATCATGAAACACCTTCCTTTAGTGAAAACGCTAATCACTTGCTTCTACTTTATGAAGAATGTGAATGAGGTTGAACATCTTTGAATGCCCTTGAACAGAGTTCAAGGTTGTTCATAGGTGTTGAAGCCTGTTCAAACTTGTTCAAGCCTATTCAAACCTATTCAAACGATATGTTAGCAAAATTCTTTTCTCTCCTTAGCAAGCAACGATGGAACATAGGGAAGATCTTTCTCTGAGATTTTAAACATGAGCGCTTAGGCAGCTTGAGATACACAAAATAACAAGGTGACTCTGAAAAAGTAACACTAAGGACAAAGATCAAGATTTGGACTAACACACCACTTGCTTAATGACTAGAAATGAAGACATATGGTTGTGGCACAAAAGATTGTGTCGTGTGAATTTTGACAACATGATGAAAATAAGCAGAAGGAGAAATGTAAGAGGCTTACCGACGATGACAAAACTAGACAACATCATGTGAAAGAATTGTCAAAAAGGTAAAATGAATAAGTCTAGTTTCAAAAGTAAAACCCATACATCTTATGACATTCTAGAATTAGTCCATTCTAATTTATGTGGACCAATGAGGACAAAGAGTTATTATGGAGATAGATGTTTTATTCTTTGTTGATGATTACTCTAGAATGATGACATTCATGTTTCTATAAGATAAATATTAAGCATTCAAGATGTTTAAATGGTATAAGGCTATGGTAGAAAAACAAAGTGGCAAGGATTTAAAATGATTGAGGTCAAATAGAGGAGGAGAATTTATATCAGATGAATTCACTAATTTCTGTAATGAGCATGGTATAAAAAGACAGGTTTCTACACCAAGAACACCACAAAAAAATGGGATTGTTGAGACAAGGAACATATCAATTGTTGATTGTGCTAGAACACTGATGATAGAGAAAGACATCACCCAAATCTTTTGGATGGAAGCTGTCAGTATTGTTGTCTACACACTAAATAGAGTACAATTGAAAAAAGACACAAAGAAGACACCTTATGAGCTATGGTATGGTAAAACACCCAATGTAAGTTACTTCAAAATCTTTGGTAGTTAATGTTATGTATTAAAGGATGATAGAAATGGAAAGCTTGATGCCAAAAGTGATGAAGGTATTTTTCTGGGGTATTCCACCAAGAGCAAAGCTTATAAATGTCTCATTAAGGCTTCTAAAAAAATTGTTGAAAGTGCAAATGTAAAGATAGATGAATTTGTAGAAAAGAATGAGCTGGAAAGCAAAAAAGAACCAGAGGACTACAATAAGTTTGTATACTGTGAAGAACCCAACACTCTACCTGAGTAACAGTGCTTAATTTCAGAACATCAAAATGTTGCAATCGATGGTCAAACTGCTATTACCAATGGTCAGGATAATAATAAAAAATAATGTGCAAGGTGATGAAGAACATAATGAAGATCAAAATAATGATCAAATTGATACACAAAGAGTTGTACCTATACTTTAAATATATGTAAGAAGGAACCATCCATAGATCCAAATCATAGGAGATAAGAAAGATGGTACAAGAACAAGAAGTAAGTCTTTAACCTCAAATTATTTAATTTGTGAGTTTGAGCCAAAATCTGTCAATGCTGCACTAGATAATGAGGAATGGATAAGTGCTATGAATGATGAGATTGACCAGATTGAGAAGAACAAGACATGGTCACTTGTGCAAGGACCAAATGACAAGAATGTCATTGGTACAAAATGGATATTCAAGAATAAGCTGAACGAGAATGGAGAAGTCACAAGAAACAAAGCAAGAATAGTATGCAAGGGGTATGCACAAGAAGAAGGTATAGAATATGGAGAGACCTTTGCACCCATTGCTAGGCTAGAAGGAGTAAGAATACTACTTTCTTATGCTGCATTCAAAGGATTTAAAGTATATCAAATGGATGTCAAGTCAACATTCCTAAATGGAATACTTGAAGAAGAGGTATACATTGAGAAACTAGAAGGGTTTTTCAATCCAAAAAAGAGAAACATGGTATGTAGACTTCACAAAGCCTTGTATGGATTGAAACAAGCTCCTAGAGCTTGGTATGAATGACTTCATTCCTATCTTATAAGTATTGGATTTGTAAGGACTAGTGAAATTAGTAATCTTTATTTAAAGGAAGATACTAATGCTAACACTTTGATTGCTGAAATATTTGTTGATGACATCATATTTGGAGGCAATGATATGCTATGCAAATCATTTTCTAATGAGATGAGAAAAGAGTTTGAGATGTCTATGTTTGGAGAGATCAAGTTCTTTCTTGGTCTACAGATATTCAACAAAGTGAAGGTATTTTCATTACACAATCCAAATACATCAAAGAGGTCCTGAAAATATTCAAGATGGAAGATTCCAAACTAGTTGGAACATCGATGGCCACTAATTGTAAGTTAACAAAGAGGGACAAGACAACAGAGGTAAATCAGACTTTGTACAAATCAATGATTGGAAAACTCATGTATGTTGTACACACTAGACCAGGTATTGCACATGTAGTAGGAATTGTTGCTAGATTTTATGCTAACCCCAAGGAGTCACATATGACTGCTATGAAAAGAATTCTATGATATCTAAAGAAAACTGAGGAATTTGGCTTATGGTATAGAAGAGAAGGAAAATTTGAACTTAAGGTGTTTACTGATGCTGATTGGGCTTGAAATCTTGATGACCAGAAGAGCACAACTGGAGGAGAATTATTTATGGGTGACAGACTTGTCACATGGATTAGCAAGAAGCAAGGATGCATCTCTCAGTCTACTGCAGAAGCAAAGTATGTTTATGCTACGACAAAGAGGTCAAATATTGCATGGATCAAACAGTTGCTGGAAGGTATGCATATGAAGATCTCAGAACCAGTAATTATCTATTGTGATAACACCAGTGCAATAAACATCTCTAAGAATCTAGTCATGCATGCAAAGACTAAACACATTGCCATAAAGTATCATTATTTGAGAGAACAAGTTCAAGAAAAGAGGTGATACTTGAGTATGTGCAATCAAAAGAACAATTAGTGGATATCTTCACCAAGCCACTACCGAAGGATACATTTGAGTACTTGAGAAAGAGACTAGGGGTCAAACCCTTGTCTACAAGTTAGTAATATGACTGAAGGCTGCATCAACCTACATATTATCAGAATATCATTCATGTTGATGCAAGAAAAGAGATGAACTTCAAAGATACATCTATATAGAAATAGGTATATACCAGAACTAATGACCAGATCATATTGTTGTATTGCTGATGGATGAGGGAAATTCAAGGAATATATTATGGATAGAGATAAAATATTGTTTGATATGAATGTCAGATATCTGTGAGATATTTTTTTGGCATTGTTGTCAAAGGGAGAGAAATTATCCATATTATCACATTCTTCTAAAAAAGGGAGAGAGATTATCCATTATCAAATTACTCCAATAGGGAGAGATCATATCCCAAGGGAGAGAAAGTTGTATAAAATATTACACAAAGGGAGAGTTGTTGTAAAGAGAAAAAAAGACATCAAAAAAGAGAGAACAGCCAAAGGAGAGAAATTGACATAAGAAGAGGACTCAACACATCAGAAGATGAAGAGCTGTAAGAATCAAATCTAAGCTAAAACAGAGCTTACCAGAGATCAGACATTTATCAGTTATCAGAAAAAAAAGATTGGTAGTTTGATGAATCTCAACTGTTATATTTCATATTGTATTAGAAATAGTATAGTGTGATAATATAGTATGTTGCCATCAATGTTAGAGGGAGAGATTGATGACATGTAACTGATTGAATGTTTGATAATGTTAAGTTGAAGATAATGCAAGGCATTAAATCAGTTAATGGTTTATATTGTCATTGATGTCAAATTGATATCATCTATATGGTCATGTACATAATGCCAAAGACTTCATAGAATCAATGGAATAAAGGTTAGGCTTTTAACAATGCATAAAAGTAAAGTATTCACTAAGTTACAGATAACATCGACGGAGTGCACACCATCAGAAATGGAAAAAAAGAAAAGTCACAGTGATACCCGATGAGCAGAAGACAGTGTTTCTTGACAAAGAAAAACCATAGGATGCCCAACAAGTTGAAAATAGAGTTTCCCGAAAAGTAAAAATCCAATGATGCCTGATGGATAGAGATCCTAAAGATAACTGGAGTCACGCTGATGGAACTATCAGTTGTCACTGACAACTAACTACAGAGTTGACCAACAAAACATAGAGTTCAGAAAATGACAAAATATCTAGCTAGCAAGAGCTAAAGATAGACTTAACTGGTTGTTTTATTTTTTTTATTTTTTTTATTCGACTAGAGTTAAGTGATTGATTTAAAGAAGATTTGTACAGTTGGAAAGAAGATAACTATGAGATAAATTAGGAGTTATGCTTTAAATCAAATTGGCTAGATTGTTTTTCACGCCAAGAATCAAGAATCAAGAAATAGTGAATATCATGTCTATATAAGAGACAAGCTTAATTCATTTATGAATGGGATTAAGGGGAGTGAATAGAAAGAGGATACTGAAAAGAAATTGATGAAGGATAACTTCATACAGTCGTGATCAATCAAGCTGAAGGAGAGCTAAAGAATTCTATAGACACTGATGAACAGTGAAGCACAACATCACAGAGCAGAAAGTGTGGAGCACAAATAATTGAATTGATACATTGATCAGAGAGGTAATGTACTTAAATAGATATGAAAATCTGCAATTTAAAGTTGCATCATGAACACGTCATAGTGTTTCAGTTTAACCATTAAAGCATCAAGTCTCTTAACAGAGCAAGACTTAACACTCTTCTATATATTGAGGTACATCCCAAGGAGTGCCAAAAAGGTTGATTCATGAAAGTAGCATTGGACTTGCCCGATACCTATTGACAATCTAAGAGGGAGGCTGATTCAAGGATGATAGCAATAGATGCCCGATACTAAGTGACAACCTCTATTTATAAAATCCTATAACAAGGTCACACTTAATAGTGTGTTTGTAACCTTTAATAGGGTTGGCTCCTAACAGGGTTCACTTCAGAAGAGTGAAAATTTGGGATACCAGTCCCAGTGGTTTTTCCCTTAACAAGGTTTCCACATTAAAAATTCATGTGTTATGTGTGTATGATTCATTTCTTTATTGTTTTATATCTGACATAGTTAACACTGGGTTGATCGGTATACTCTACTTATTTACTAAGTTTTGGTATATAGTTATATTGCTTATCAGTAATCAAGGAGAATAAGGATTGACAAGGAAAACTGATAGAAAGTTAAATCATTATAAGTATTTCATGGCATGCATCTTGTAGGGACATAATAATCTAAGGTTTATTTGATTGGTGGTTTATGTTTGAAGGACAAATTTTTGAGGCCACTGATTCACCCCCCCTCTCATTTATTACTAACAATCACTTCATTAGCCATTTTGTCATTTTTAGTGAGTCACTAATTTTTTCCTTATTGCAATTGATCCGAAGCCTTTTGCAATCCTAATCTATAAAAGGATTCCCAAGATCATTGGAAGGGGCTGGAAAATGTGTAATGTAAACCATTTTGTAAATTTTTTAGTCAAGAGGGGAAAGATAGTATAATTTGTACTAGATATTGTATGAAGTAAGAAATAAATAGTTGAGAGATCTTTTGTATCTTATCTCTGAGCACTTTTGTATACTAAAGCAAGATTTTTTGAATTTAATACAAAGATCCAAATTCCAATCTCTCATGTGTTATGTGCCATCTGAGTTATGAATTTTATGATTCATTAGCATAGTTTTCCTCTGTGTTTATGTACTTACTTGAGAGTTCTGATCTAGGATCATATTAAATTAGGCTCTGATTTATGTATAGATTTATCTAACACACTGCAAGGATTCTATTGAGTAGTATGGTTTGGGGTGGTTGTATTATGATTTAAAGTCTTTGGAAAACATTTGTTTTAGTATATTGTATTTGAGGCAAAGTATAGCCCAATGGATACAACACTAATCAGGAGCTTATAAGTTTTTTTTTATTGCATATCTAGTTGCACATTGGCTATGTTTTCCTAAAAGAAAACATATTAAAATCCATTAAGTTTTCATCTATATAAATTTTTTATGATTTCTATCTCATGTTCCATTTCAAGGTTGATGTTCAATGGATAATTAGCCAATTATATAGTATCTCCCGGTCATGTTGATTCATAGTGAGATTACTTCTTGATAGTACCATATTTGACATATCAGATGGTATTGCAGGGTATCCCCCCCTTGGTGTAGCAGGTTAGGAGAGTACTTGTTGGTTGGTCCTTTTCTTGCATAAGCATACATTTTGAGGTGGCTCCTTTATAAAAACATTTATAAAGGGAAGAGGTTGTTGTTATTTATATTACAACATAAAAAAGAACCAACAACATGTAGTTATCATTTATATTAAACATGACTTCTAGCTCAACTAGTCCATTTGGGATATGGTTAGATTCTAATTGAACAATGTCATTCTCAAAAATGCATTCCTTACCATTTAAAACTGCAATCAAAAATTACAATCAATTTGTTGGCCATCATAATGATCCACACATTGAATAAATTTGAGGATATCTTCATCATCCTCAAAAACTTTCTAGTTATCAATATTTTCACGTACTATAGGCCTATTTTTAACTTCCACTAGAGATATGCCAGCAAGGGTAATATCATCACTCTTCAGAGAAACATTGGCAAGAAATTTTGCCATGATATTGTTGGACCTTTCTACCCAAATAATATTAAAAGCATCAAAGAATTCTAATCTATCCTAGCCAACATATTTATACAATTTCAGTTTGTCATCTTTTGCAGCATACTTTCCCCTAATCGTAGCGATGATTAGTTGGGAATCCCCATGAACTTATAAACATCTTATACCATGCTTAATGGCAATATCTATTCCCAATATTAGTGCTTCATACTTAGTTGTATTGTTGGTACAATGAAAGGCTAACATGAAAGAGTATTTAAAAGTAATACCCGGTGGGAATATGAGAAAAATATGTTCTCATGATCCTTCCTTGGAGAAATCTCCATCAAAGTACATCTTCCACAATCCATCTTGTTGCAACAAGAGTTCATCAACAATTGGATTAGTGTTCCTCAATTGTGGCTTGATCTCCTGAACAGAAATTTTTTCCATATCAATATCTACACAAAAATTTAATTGATCAGGCATGAGAATCTCCACCATGATAGATGAACGAGGCTCTCTATACAACTTGACCTTGGTACCATTTCCAGGAATTTTTTCATATGATAAATCTAGTTGCAGTCTTCCACCCACTATTGCTGCCCATTTTCTTGATAGAAGCATACCATAATGAGGTTTTTTATCTACAACAAATATATACATTATATAGGTAGCTTTAGGGAAAGCAGCAATCTTGACTTCAATGTATTTTAGTGTTCCTATCATAGGAACCTCTATGTTTTCCATTGCATAACAACTTCCAACAGGAGTAGTGACTTGAAGGCCTAATTCTTTCATGATATGATATGGCATTACAATAGCTATAGCACTAGAGTCCATCATGCAAATATTGACTAGAAAATGATTTATCATCAAATTTACATAAAAAGGATCCACCGACAGTAATGCAAATGTTATAGAATTCTTTTCTTTTTTCTAATCCTTTTACTTGTTTTTCTTTTTCCTTGACAGATGGAATCTCTCTTTTATCATTATTCAAAGTCAAGGGAATTTCTTCTTGGTTTGACATAGGGATATCTTCTATCCCTCTCAAAAGTGCAATTGTAGCTTCCTTATGCTCTTTTATTTTCATCATATCCATCAGAGGGACTGAAACTTTCATTTGAGTAAGAGCATGTTTCATGTCAAACATGGGAAATTTAGAAGATACATCACCTATATTTCTACCTTTCATGGCCTTATAAATAGCCACTTTTTCTTCTTTGGTTTCTTCTTTCTCCTTCTGATCAGCAGAAGATTATGTTTTCTTTGCAGATTTCTTTCCTTTGCTACCCTTGTGATGAGATTCTGCAGCATTTTGTAGGGCATCCTCTTTAATAAAACCAGAGGCAAATTTACCTTGATCATGCTTAACTGTTCTAATTCTTATATTGTATGCACCCCTAGCCTGGTTTATTACTACTATGGTTAGGGATCTTTTCTCTTCATCACTTGGTAATATGAAATGGGGATGCTCCTTTCATCACCCATTGCAGTGATAGTTCTTTGAGATAAAATACCATTCTTATCATTAGAATTAGACAGAAGTTGGGCCTGGTATTCTACGTATTTTATTCTACTACTACTCACATCTTCAATAGGTTCACCCTTTTTAGGAGACCAGGGATAAGGCTTCCTTATAGTGAACATGTTCACACCAGGACCTTCTTGGTCAAGACCTGATTGTTCATCTCCCTCATCCATTTGATCAGCTAGGGATTGGGATACCACATTGGTATGAAGAGTGAGGCAGGTTGCAAGAAACACACCAAGAAGTGTTCTCTACATAGTTTGTGGTAATCCTTTTCAGGGGATCAGGGGTTTCTTTGGCCTTTTGGTTTTCATGGTCCTCAGGGATTGGCTTACCATATTTACAATTTGTTATGTATGGAATAATCCTTAGATTAGGTTTTTTATCATACCTTTGATACTGGTATGTATTTTCATCATAGCCTTTATCATTTTTATCCATCTTAGTAGTAAGATCCTAAACTTTTGTAACCAATTTATCAACCCTATCATGGTGTGAGTGTTCCAAGGCTTGCAAGCACTTTGACCAAGAGACATTAACTTGTCTCTTCTAGGAACCTAATCTCCTCTAGGTCCTAATTGGCTTATATTATTAACTAAGTCCAATTCCAACTCTTCTCTAAGAGTTATCAACTCATGTGCTTCACCTTGAAAGACTAACACCCTTTAGTTAGTTCAAATCTTCACTTCCTCCACTACACCTAGAAAGATCTGGGTGCCAACTCCACACTAACATTCAAAGATTCATTGTAGGGGTCATCATCACCATGGAAAAATTCCATTTACTTACATTTGGATCTATTTTGAGGGATCTCATGACAATTTTTAGTCGAGTCCAAGTTTATGTCTTCAATAGGCCTAATTGGGCTTATTTCCTTGTAGCCTTTAACAATGTGTTTTTCCCACTTCTTTCAAAAATTTCCCAAAGAAGTTGAAAAACTAGTCACACATTCAGATACCCTTTATCACTTTACAAGATATTTTTAAGGTTTTAGTTTCCCAATCCCTCCGTACATAGGGTTCCTACAATCTAGGTCTAATAGGGCTAATAGGCCTAATTTCTAGGACTGTGTGCAACCTAGTTGAAAAATTTCTCAAAACTTGGTCTCAGTGATTGGTATGAAGTCAATCATTATAGTAGATCAATATATGACCATACCCTATCTGGAACTTTACTTGGCCCGTATAGTACTTCTCTACTATGTAAGATATCTCCAATTCTTCAGCACTAAACCTCTAACTGGGCACTATTTGCTCGCCTAGGGCTTAGTAGTAAAAATAGATCTCCATCTTCCTAAGACTCCTAATCCTAATCATATATACACTACTAACTCCCCTAATATATCCATCCATCCTCAGGTGTTTCCCATGGCTAGATTTCATGGGGGAGCCATGAATAAACTGACTGGTCAAGACAGGACCAGTGAACTTACAAAACTGAAAACAATTTACCTCATACTTTAGACTATATCTAAACAACTAGCTTGCTTAATGAAAAATGATTCAAAGTATCCTATAAACACAAATCTACAACTTAACTATGACATTCAATCCATTTGATATCACTGTCACAATGAAAAGCTCGGATTTCTGGAAAACATAGAATTGCAAAGCTCTATTCAAATTCAAAACTTGTTACAATGTCTCTCCCTCTATTGAGATTTGAGCCTCTACCAACAATAGATGCCTAATTCCATGTTTCTAGGCCGTTTTGGTCAATTCCCCATTCCTATTTTATAGGGGGATCCAAGGTAATCGAGTTGCATGCAACATTTGCAATAATTTCAAATGTTGTCATGACAATAATTTAGCAACTTTTGGCATCTTTGCCATTATGACTCCTCCCTGAGTTTTAGGACCTCTAACCACTTCATTTTGAGGATCCAAGATCTTTTAAGGCCTTATGGAATCTCTATGATATCATTTATGTGTTTAAGACACATTCATGGCTCAAATCCAACAATAAGCAACAAAGCCTAAGAAATATAAAAACTACTAACAATGGCTAATTTAGTGACCTTAGTCCTAATGACTAATTCACTTAGCCCACATTGAAATGAACTTCTAAGGTCTAAAAACAACCTACCTACCTTGACTTGGCCAATGTCATGTACAAGCCAAAAATGACTAAAACATGGAGGTTAGCCTAGGTGTGCTCCTGCACCATCCTCCACAAAACAAAAAATTCAATCCACCCTTGGATTGAGGATGCTTGGATCAATCCCCATCATCTTGAACTCTAATTATTTTACCCATACTGCATCAGCATTGGTTTGACCATGCTTCTTTATCAAGTTTTCTTTGTATTCTTTGGTTCTAGTCTGTTTGTAGACTCTAGTGTCTAATACACTGTCAGCTCCTATGACTGTAGTAGGGGGTAATTGAAGATCTTCCACATCTATGATCACTTCTTGGATACTCTGATCCATGTCTTGCTTTGGTCCTTTGTAATGGACTAAGTTTGCAATATTGAAAATAGGTGACAGTCCACTGTCTTCCGGTAGCTCAACTCTAAATGCATTATCACAATACTTAGCTAAGATAGGATAGGGACCTATCCTTCTCATCTACAACTTTTGAGGGAATCCCTTTTGAATTATAGACTTGTTAAGATGCACCATGACCATGTCACCCACATTGAACTGAATTGTTCTCCTACTCTCATCAACTTTACTCTTATGCTTCAGAGTATTCTCTATCAAAGTCCTCTTGATTGTATCATGTATCTCCTGCATTGCATAGACAAAATCATATGCATATCCACTTTCCTTCACTCCATCCTTCAAGTCTCTTAGCTCATAGAATCCTCTAGGATGAAATCCATATACTATCTCAAAGGGGCTCTTCCCTGTTGACCGATTGATGGTGTCACTATGAGCATACTCAGCTTGCCCAATCAACTGATCCCAATGTTGACCATATTCCTTGGTCAAGCACCTTAATATATTTCCAAGGCTCCTATTCACCACTTCAGTCTGACCATCGATTTTGGGATGGTATGCAGACCCAAAGGATAAATTGGTGCCCAATCTTTGCCAAAGAGTCTTCCAAAAATGACTCATAAAGGTAGTGTCTCTTTCTGACACAATGCTCATAGGTAATCTATGGATTCTTACTATCTCTTTGAAGAAGAGAGAGGATATTTTTCTAGAATCATTAGTGGTCCTGCATGGCACAAAGTGAGCCATCTTGTTGAATCTATCCACAACTACATAAACACTATCTATGCCTTGTTTTGTCATGGTAACCCAACTACAAAATCCATGCTCAAACATTTCAATGGCCTAGTGGGAATAGGTAGTGGTTGATAGAGGCCTACATTTGAAGAAGTACCTTTTTCTCTTTGAAATACAATGCAACTTTCCACATATCTCCTAACATCAAGATTCATCCTTGGCCAATAATAGAACCTTTGAATAAGTTCTTGGGTCTTAGTGATCCCAAAGTGATCACTCAATTCACCATTGTGCTTTTCTTGGATTAAGTTCTCCCTAATAGAGCCTCTAGGGACACACAATTGATTTCCCTTAAACAAAAGGTTACTTTTTAAAGTGTCTTTAGCATACTTGCTATGAAAATGATTCTTGAATTTAGCACATACCTTATAAATATCTGCAAATTCTTCATCATCAGCATATGGATCCTTGAAGTGATCTATTCCCATACTCTTCAACTAAATTTCTTGAATTGTGAGAGCTCTTCTAGAGAATGCATCTGCCTCTTTATTGAGGACACCTTTCTTGTGTTTGATATTAAAGGTGTAAGCTTGTAGGTACTCAACCCACTTCATGTGCTTGTGACTTAACTTTTCTTGAGAGTTCAAGAAACTCAAATCTTGATTATCCGAGTAGACTGTGAACTCCTTGGGGAGTAAATAGTGTCTCCATTTCCTTAAAGCCTTAACCAATGCATATATTTCAAGGTCATAGGAAGAATACTTCCTCTTGGCTTCACTTAACTTTTTTGAATGAAATTTTACTGGTCTGCCCTCTTGGCTTAGCACAACTACAATAGCCACATTGCTTGCATCACATTCAATGGTGAAAAGATTCTCAAAGCTTGGAGAGACTAAGATAGGTTGGGTAGCAATATTTTCTTTCAATAAATCAAAGCTCTTAGTGGCTTGTTCATTGCACATGAACTTAGTCTTCATTCCTCCTTTTATTGTGTCCAACATCAGAGCACAAATAGCACTGAACTACCTTATAAACTTCCTATAATACTGAGCAAGGCCATGAAAAATTCTTACCTCTATTGCCATCCTTGGAGTAGGCCAATTCATGATGGCTTCAACTTTACTTTTGTCCATTTTCAGATTACCATGAGAGAGAACAAACCCAAGGTACACTAGCTCTATTTTAATGAACTCACATTTCTCCAAGTTGTTCATCAACTTCTCTTCATGCAGCTTCTTGAAGACAGTCTCAAGGTGTTGAAGGTGCTCCTCTCTTGTCCTACTATAAATCAGTATATCATCAAGATATACTACTACAAATTTGTCAATGTAGTCTTTGAGGACTTCATTCATGAGCCTCATGAATGTGGAGGGGGCATTAGATATTCCAAATGGCATGACAAGCCATTCATACAAACCTTCATTGGTTTTGAATGTTTTCTTCCATTCATCTCCTTCATGTATCCTAATTTGGTGACACCCACTCTTCAAGTCTATCTTGCTATATTACTTGGCTTCACCTAGACAATCCATTAGGTCTTCAATCATAGGTATGGGAAACCTATACCCAATGGTTATCATATTTATGACTCTTGAATTAGTGAAAAGCCTCCATTTTCCTCCTTTTTTTGGTGCTAGGATAGTATCTACTACACAAGGGCTAATACTTTTCTTGATAAGGCCTTGGTTAAGGAGTTCTTCTATTTTTTTAGCAATTTCCTTATTTTGTTGAGGGGTCATCTTGTAAGCTTCCTTATTAGGTAGGGTAGCTCTGGGTATGAAGTCTATCCTATGAATTATGGCTCTTTTAGGGGGTAATGTTGATGGTTTTCCATCACTTACTATTATTTCATAAGTCTACAACATACTTTGTATCTCCTTAGGTATCTCTGGTTTCTTGTCTCCTTTTTCTTCATTCTTTTCTCTTGGCCTTAGTACCAATGCATAACCAACTTATTATCCTTCTTCCATGGCTTCTAAGAATTATTTTTCACCCACCATAAGCACATTAGGACCTGTTGTCTTCACATCTGCATCTTCTAACAATGATTAGATCTTGAAAGTTACTTTATCCTTCTTGAATGTATAGGAGTTCTTCACTCCATCATGGATAGCTTGGAGGTCAAATTGCCATGGTCTGCCTAGGTAAAAGTGACATGCATCCATGGGAAGCACATCACATAGAACCTTGTCCTTATATCTCCCTATAGAGAACTCTGCCCAAGATTGCTTGTTGACTAAGACATGCTATCCCTTATTAAGCCATGTGACCTTGTAAGGATGGGTATGAGGTATTCTTGTAATGCCTAACTTGCTAACTGCTTCTTCTGACACAACCTTGTCAGTAGACCCTGAGTCCATAATGACTCTACATATTTTTCCTATCACATTACATTTGATTCTAAATAGGGACCTTCTTTGGCTTGGCTCTTCTTTAACTATCTCCTTGATCAATGTTCTCCTCATCATGAGGTTCTCACCTTCTTCTGAATTTAGTGGTACCTCAGAGTGTGTCTCTGCTGCACTTGTCTCTTCATGAACTAAATTATTTCTCTTGTTGTCTCCTTGAGAAGTACTACCCTTCTCTGGACAGCTATAGGAAGGGTGTCCCATTTGGTTACAATGATATCATTTCATATTGGAAAAGTAATTGCCTCTTCCTTTTCCACCACTTCTTCCTCTAAAGTTTGATTTCCTTCCTCTACCACCTCTACTAGAACTTCCCTCTTGCTACTCAATGTACCTGACTTCTCCTTGTGTCCTTGATTCTGAACTTCTTCCACCATAGCCACCTCTTGATCCTTTATTATCCCTTCCTCTACCTCTTCCTTCGGAAATTTTCTCCTATTTTATTTTTCCTTTCTCCTCTATATTTAAGGCCATTTGATAACATTGGTGAATGGTTTTAAAGTTCACAAGACTCATGTCTTCTTGAATAGACCACTTGAGTCCATTCAAATATCTAGTTAGCTTGCTACTTTCATCCTCCGCCACTTGTGATCTTAAGCACAACTTTTGGAACTCTTCAGTGTATGCTTGGACATCCAAATATGTTTGTCTAAGATTGTGTCTTCTCTTATGCAACTCAACCTCATAATACATAGGAAACTATGTCTTCTTGAACTTAGTCACCATTCCCTTCCATGAGACTAAAGGACTCTTTCCTTCTTTCTCCCTCTCAGTTTGAACAAAATTCCACCATGTGAGAGCTGATCCTCTCAACCTTTACTTCGCCATATCTGTAACGCCCCGCCAGGCAACCTGAGAGGACAATACATAAAATATCTATAAGATGCAAGTAATTTTTTTTTTGTTTAACTAGAATAATATTCACCATTGTACTTCATATCTCTAAAATAAAATAAAAATACTTTTCTACAACTTGAATGCAAGATTTATTCAACTTAAGTCCTCACAGGTTCCCTAAC
>MU223461.1:722814-748810 GCA_018584345.1 Thuja plicata | reverse complement strand
AGGAACCCTAATATTCCCAAATTGGAATAATGAAAAAGGAAGACTCATGCAAGGGCCTTAGTACTATCTCCATAACAAAAACCATCAAGGATTTGAGGGCACGCTCAGACCTGTGAAGCCAGGTGAAATCGATGCCCGATACCTGCAAGCCTGCATCACATAGAAGAAATACATGTGCATAGATATACATATAAGAAGACATTGCAGACAAATGACCAGGATCGATACATCGTGTGGACCTCAGCTATATGAGTAACTACAACTTCGTCCTGAATCATGCAAACACATCATGTATATATACACACACACACCAAGCATGTAGAATCATCCTAGCGAAGGTTAGAATCTTGATCATTGGGTTAGTATCTAATAAATACTAATAATAAATCAACATAATCATGAGACATAACCCAAATCATCAAGTGACATACAAGATTCATCAAAAGTAACCTTAACAGAAGAAAATATAAATAATCGATTATATATATTCATATATAACATTCATAAAGGTCTTGAAGCTCCTCAATACATACATAGAGATAAATACATACAAAAATTATACCTTTAGACAGTATGTCTGATATTAGAATCCTCGGGTACTGGTTTATGAAATCATTTTAAACAAACTATATGAATAGATCAAAGAAGTATCATGAACAACTTAAGCTGTAAGAAAACATCGAAAGATATTACTTCATTCAAAAACACAAAACTTATATGTATGCTTGGACATCCAAATATGTTTGTCTAAGATTGTGTCTTCTCCTATGCAACTAAACCTCATAATCATCAGGAAACTATGTCTTCTTGAACTTAGTCACCATTCCCTTCCATGAGACTAAAGGACTCTTTCCTTCTTTCTCCCTCTCAGTTTGAACAAAATTCCACCATGTGAGAGCTGATCCTCTGAACCTTGACTTGGCCATATCAATTTTTGGGCCTTTGTGATACTGTCACATTTGAAATGGTTCTCTATGTTGTCAATCCAATCTACAACTAAATATGGATCCATTTGTCCACTAAAAAGTGGTACAACCTCTAAAGCTTTTCCACTCAAAGCCTTTAGTTCCTTTACGAAGGGTTCTTGGTCACTGATAGGGTCAGGGGTTGGAACTTCCTCTTCTACATCCACTCCCTTTTCCATTTATTCTTCTTCTTCTTTCTGATCTATCTTATCTTTCATCTTCTCATCTTTGTCTTGGACTTCCCACAAGAGTTGCTCCATTTCAGACAACCTTTCTCTCAACAACTTGTTGTCTTCTTCTTGCTCATCCACCTTTTTGGCTAACTCAGCGTTAGTCACCATGGATTTGTCTACTACTGATCCAAATGGTGATTCTCTCCAACTGATTCTGTAGGCTGAAACATCCACCATGACTCAGATCTCAATCAAGCTCTGATACCAATATGGTGTGAGTGTTCCAAGGCTTGCTAACACTTCAACCAAGAGACCTTAAATTTTCTCTTCTAGAAACCTAATATCCTCTAGGTCCTAATTGGCTTAGATGATTAAATAAGTCCAATTACAACTCTTCTCTAAGATTTCTCTACTCATGTGCTTCACCTTGAAAGACTAACACCCTTTAGTTAGTCCAAATCTTCACTTCCTCCACTACACCTAGAAAGATCTAAGTGCCAAATCCACACTAACATTAAAATATTCATTGTAGGGGTCATCATCACCATGGAAACATTCCATTTACTTCCATTTGGATCCATTTTGAGGGATCTCATGACCATTTTCAGTCAAGTCCAATTTTATGTCTTCAATAGGCCTAATTGGGCTTATTTCCTTATAGCCTTTCACAGTGTGTTTTTCCCACTTCTTTCAAAACTTTCCCAAAGAAGTTGAAAAAAAATTCACACATTCAGATACCCTTTATCACTTTACAAGATATTTTGAAGATTTTAGTTTCCCAATCCCTCCGTACATAGGGTTCCTACAATCTAGGTCCAATAGGGCTAATAGGCCTAATTTCTAGGACTGTTTGCAACCTAGTTGAAAACTTGCTCAAAACTTGGTCTTAGTGATTGGTATGAACTCAACCATTATATTAGGTCAATATATGACCATACCCTCTCTATAAATATACTTGGCCCATACAGTACTTCACTACCCTGCAAGATATCTCCAATTTTTCAGCACTAAACCTCTAACCAGGCACTATCTGCTCGCCTAGGGCTTAGTAGTAAAAATAGCTATTCATCTTCCTAAGACTCATAATACTAAAAATATATACAATAATGACTCCCCTAATATATCCATCCATCCTCATGTGTTTCCCATGGCTATATTTCATGGGGGAGCCATGAATCGACTGACTAGTCAGGACATGACCAATGAACTCACAAAACTAAAAACAATTTACCTCAAACTTTAGACTATCTCTAAAAAAATAGCTTTCTTAATGAAAAATACTTCAAAATATCCTATGAACACAAATCCACAATTAAACTACAAAATTTAATCCTTTTGATATCACTGTCACAATGAAATGCTCAAATTTCCCGAAAACACAGAATTGCAGAGCTCTATTCAAATTCAAAACTTGTTACAATGTCTCTCCCTCTGTCGAGATTCAAGCCTCAACCCACATTAGATGCCTCATTCCATGTTTCTATGCCTTTTTGGTCAATTCCCCATTCCTATTTTTTAGGGGGATCCAAGGTAACCAAGTTGCATGCAACATTTGCAATAATTGCAAATGTTGTCATGACAACAATTTAGCAACTTTTGGCATCTTTGCCATTATGCCTCCTTCCTAAGTTTTAGGACCTCTAACCTCTTCATTTTGAGGATCCAAGATCATTTAAGGCCTTATGGAATCTCTATGATATTATTTATGTGTTTAAGACATATTCATGGCTCAAATCCAACATTAAGCAACAAAGCCTAAGAAATATAAAAACTACTAACAATGGCTGATTTAGTGACCTTAGTCCTAATGACTAACTCACTTAGCCCACATTGCAATGACCTTCTAAGGTATAAAAACATCCTACCTATCTTGACTTGGCCAATGTCAAGTACAAGCCAAAAATGACTAAAACATGGAGGTTAGCCTAGGTGTGCTCCTGCACCATATCATTCTCCTTAATAGGTTTTCTTGCTTGTCCTTTCTCTTTCTAGAGTTTTCCATCCTCTCTTTTCCCCATTTCTCCTAAGGATTTCCTATTTCTTTCAATGTCTATTGCTATTTTATAGGCCTCTTTCAATTTACTTGGATTCTTATCTCTGAGAAGATACAACATCTTCCCATCAGCAACATTTAAATAGGTGGTTAGACATACTTGTTCATCTAACCTTAACACTTGGAACAATTTGTTCATGGCCTTTTGAAACCTATTGTTAAAGTCTTCCATGCTTTCATTAGGAAATTGTTTTATGTTGTTAAATTCATTCAACATATAACCAGAGTTAACATGTTCTCTATATTGTTCCCTAAAATATTTAACAAATTCTTCCTAAGATGCTATGATATCATTAGGCAAATTTCTAAACCAATCCCTTGCATCTTCTATCAAAGACTGAATAAAAAAGGTTCATAATAACATCTTCATGTTCTATTTCAAAATCAGTAATCTTATCTATGAAAGCTTTTAAATGTTCTTCACAGGTTATGACATTATTTCCTATAAACTTATTGATTTGATCTCTTACCTCATTAGGAATCATATTGGGATGACCAGGGATGCCATCAAAGAAAAGAGGTCTATATCTGTCCAGTTGAACATGTCTTCTTTAGAAGTTTCCCAAAGCATTGTTTCCACTTGGTTCTACTACACTTCCTTGATTTTGGGTATGCTGAGGGCCTCCTTGTTTCAAACTAGAGCTTTGAGTATTTGGACCAACACTAGACTATTGAGAAGTTGGACCAGCACCACCTAGTAGATTTTTTTTGTTGTGTCCCAGTATTAACAGGCATAGAACTACTTGCAGTAGCATTGCTAGTAGTATGAAAGAAAGCTATCCTTATTTTCATGTTAGCAATGGAAGCATCTATTGGAAAGTTTTCTATAATGTAGACAATTGTTATTTTTTCATTGATGTCAAACCTTAACTAGTGAGACTATTGTTGTATGTTTGAGTGCCATATCTATTGATTGATGAAGATTTGAAGAATAGGATAACAAGAAGACCAAGGAAATGGTTGAGTTATGAGTACACACCAGTGTACTTGATCATTTGGAACTTTGGAAAAGTGATATGTTGTTTATCTTTCACTGACACTTCACTAGAAGTTCGATGCCGAGAAAAGTGACATCAATGTCGAGCAAAGCAAAAGGTGATGTCAAGAAAAGAAAAGATGATGCCAACCGCCAGTAAAATGCTGAGGGAGACAGAGAAAGCTGAGAAACAATATTTTAGTAATTGATGAGATTTGAGATCTTTGACCTACATAGTTGATTTTATTGGGATATGCATTGTTAATCAAGATTGTTCCACACTCATTTAATGCACGGGAAACCATTATTAGTGCATGGATTCAATATTTAATTAATGACTATATTGGAGAAGTAAATTAAATGTAATGATGAAAAGATCCATTGGATCTGACCTAACATAGGATCTACGATCTTGATTAAGCGAAAAAAGATCTATCTGACCTAGATGAAGAGGTATAATATAACCTACTAAGGTTATTGTCATGTATCTAAGTGTAAGAAGAAGTTGTATGCAAGAGTATTGCATGGTTAATTGACTGATTGGCAAGACCTAGTAGAGAAGACTGAGAAGAGAAGCAGAGAGAGATTGTTTGGGGGATTTCCAAGAAGATCTAAAGTTTAAGATGAAAATGGAGGCCACTGAGTAAATTAGCATTAGAGCTGAAATTAGATCTGGATTTGCAAAGTAAGTTGTATGTATCAGATCACACCTGCTAATTACTTTTTAACCATTGTATCAGTTCAAATCCTTTAACTAGGTTGACCTAAAATTCATTGTTTAAATCCTTTGAACAAGGTGAGATTCAAATTGGAATGTTCTAAGTCCTCTAACAAGGCCACTCCTGACAGGGTGATAAAATCCTTTAACCAGGTCACATTTGACAGTGTGTTTTGTAACCTTTATTAGGGTTGGCTCCTAATAGGGCATCACTTCAGAAGAGTGAAATTTTGGTAGCATGTTATTGGTGGTTTTTACCATATTGGGTTTCCATGTTAAATCATGGTGTCAAAATGTGTGAATGTTTATGTTGTGTTTTATTGTTAAGTTTCTGTAAGCTTATTTCATTAGAATAGTAAACTGCACACTTTTGTTGTTTATTGTTTTCGAGCAGATCTAAGTTGTTGAAGTGGTATAAATTTTTATATGGGCACATATGGACTTGAGGATAACTGATTCACCCCCCCCCCCTCTTAGTTATTCTAAATTCATTCTAACAATTGGTATTAGAGATTTGTTCTCTTAAAATAGTTTGAAGGTACTTGGAGATAAAGATCAAGATGGATAAAAAAGATGGACCGAAGATTAGCAAGGACAACTTTCCTTCATGGAAAAGTTTGATGAAACTTCACTTGGATGGTATTGGTGACTCTTCTAAATGACATATTGAACAAGAATATGTAGCCCCTACTAGAGTTCTGAATGTTGCACAATTAAGAGAGAAGCATGAACATAATCAAGCAATGTTGGAACTTGCATCATCTCTGAACTATCATGAATTTGAGGATATCAAGGATGGTACAAGCGCAAAGTAGACATGGGATGCTCTTCAAACTATCTATGGAGGTGATATGAATGTACTAGGAGCCAAATCTGAAAGCTTGAGAGGTAAGTTTGATGATTTAAAAATGCAAGAAGGAGAAAATATAGTGCAATATTATGATAGGATAAAGGAAGTTGTAAGTTCTATTAGAGGAGTGAAGGGAACCATTGATGATGACACTATCATGAGAAAGGTACTGAGAAAACTTCTTCCTATTTATGCTATTAGATTATCTATAATTCAAGAACTGAGATGTACTCCTAACAACAATTTGACTCTGGAAAGTTTGGTAGGCAGACTTACTGCATTTGAGATGTCAAATTTTGATAACTATACTCCACAAACTATTGAATCTACATTCGAGTCACAGATGGTCATCAACAAATCAAGGAAAGGAAAGAAATGTGTGAGAAGTGACAGTGACACTTCATATAATGATCTAGAAGAGATTGAGGCACTTATGGTAAGGAGACTAGCTAGAGGAAAAAGAAAATTCAGAGATAAATTTTCTATTATTTGTTTTTCTTATAACAAATTTGGTTATATTGCTGCTAGATGTCCTGATAAGAATGAGAAAGATGAAAGAAGAGACAACAAGTACAAAGATAGAAAGGATGACTAAGACTATAGAAAGTACAAGGATTACAAAGACAAAGGTAAGAGTTTGAAATGTCTGAGATCTGACAGAGGAGGTGAGTTCATTTCTAATGAGTTTAACATGTTTTGCAATGACCAAGGGATAAAAAGATAGATGTTCTCACCTAGGACACCACTACAGAATGGTATAACTAAAAGAAGAAATTGATCTATCATGGATTGTGCCAGAACATTAATGATGGAGAAAAATGTTGCACAAAAATATTGGAAAGAAGCTATAAGTACATTAATTTATACCTTGAACAGAGTACAACTCAAGAAAGGTACAAATACTACACCTTATGAGCTATGGTATGGATATGCACCTATTGTAAGTTATTTTAAAATCTTTAGGAGTAGATGTTTTATACTGAAGGATAACAAAAATGGTAAACTTGATGCTAAAGGAGAAGAAGGCATATTTCTTGGATATTCTACTAAGAGTAAGGCATACAAGTGCTTAAATTCTAACACTAACAAAATTGTGGAAAGTGCAAATGTTAGAATTCATGAATATGTAGAGAGAAATGAAGCTGAAAGCATGATTGAGCCTAAGAGTTATAGATCATTCACTTATCTTGAAGAGGAGAATCCTAATGAAACTAAGAATAAATTTTTCAAGCAATAGTACGCACCTGCCGAGACACAGAATGAAACTATCGGGCAATAGGAGGTGACTGTAGAGCTATCTGATGGAGATGTTGAGTCACAGGTTCAACCTGAATTGAACATGAATGATCAAACTAAAGTTGAGAAAGAGCCTACTTTGGCAAAATACGTGCAAAGGCACCATAAACCTGATCAAATAATAGGAGCAAAGGATTCTACAGTTATGAAAAGAAGAAAATTAAGATAAGAAACATGTTTTCTCTGTGATTTTTAGCCTAAGACAGTAAAAGATGCTTTAGGCAATGAAGACTGGATTCAAGCCATGAATGAAGAGATACACCAGATTAAAAAGAACAAGACATGGACACTGGTACTAAGACCTGACAACAAAAATGTAATTGGTACTAAGTGGGTATTCAAAAACAAGCTGAATGAACATGGATAGGTAACAAGGAATAAAGAAATACTAGTATGCAAAGGTTATGCACAAGAGGAAGGAATTGACTATGGAGAGAAATTCACCCCAGTTGCAATATTGGAAGGTGTAAGAACTCTGCTTGCATATGCATCCTACAAAGGATTTAAAGTTTATCAAATGGATGTGAAGTTAGAATTTCTAAATGGGATATGAGAAGAGGAAGTATATATTGAACAAGCTAATGGATTTGTTGACCCAAGCAAGAGGAATATGGTTTGCAGACTGCACAAGGCATTATATGGACTGAAACAAGCACCCAGAGAATGGTATGAAAGATTACATAATTATCTGATAAAGATTGGATTTTCAAGAACAAATGACAACAACAATATGTATTTGAAGACAGAGAAAGGTAAAGGAATTTTATTGGCCAACATTTTTGTTGATGACATCATATTCACTGGAGAAGATATGATATGCAAAGAATTTTCAAAAGAGATGCAAACTAAATTTGAAATGTCTATGTTTGGTGAGATAAAATTCTTTGTTGGTTTACAAATACATCAAATGAAGAATGGTATCTATATTACTCAATCAAAATATGTCAAGGAGATACTGAAAAAAATTTGGTATGGAAGATTAAAAACCAGTGAGTACACGCATGGCTACTGGACAGAAGCTGACAAAGAATGATGATACAAAAGAGGTAAATCAAACACTATACAGATCAATGATTGGTAAGCTACAATATGTTGTACATAGTAGACCTAATATTACATTAGCAGTTGGAATTGTTGCTATATTTTGTGCTAATCAAAAAGAGACACATATAATGGAAGTGAAAATAATTTTGAGATATTTGAAAGGTACAGAATATTATGGCCTATATTACAAAAGGAATGACAAGTTTGAACTTAGAATCTATACTGATTCTAACTAGGATGGAAATGTGGGTGATAGAAAAATCACCACAGGAGGAGCATTTATTTTGGGTAAAAGATTAGTTTCCTAGAAAAGCAAGAAACATAATTGCACCTCACAATCTACAGCTAAAGCCGAGTATGTGGTAGCAGCAGTTAATTGTTCAAACATTGTATGGTTGAAGATACTACTGAAAGGTATGAAGGAGAAGATCACAGAACCATTTGTCATATATTGTGATAACATTAGTTACATTAATATTTATAAAAATCCTGTAATGCACTCTAAGACAAAACATATAGCTATCAAGTATCATTACTTGAGGGAGCCAGTTCAGAAGAAGGAAGTGTGAATGGAATATGTGAACACTAAGGAATAGTTAGCAGACATATTTACAAAATCATTTCCAAAGGATGCTCATGAGTACCTAAGAGGAAAATTGGGGGTGATTCCCCTATCATAGGTTAACTAGTTGTGAATGGCATTGTTGCATCAAATATTTTAATCAGAACACTTGACACATTAATGCACAGTGAGTCACATTTTTAGGATGCTGCCTAAAAATTGTGAAGTAGAAGACAAGAATAGAAAAGAAGATCATTCATAAACAAAGATGATAGGAACAAAATAATACAAAGATTAGAACAAGATGAATCTGCATAATGAAGATTTCAACATCTTTGGCATTTTTGTCAAAGAGGGAGATTATTGCTAAAACAAATTATTGATAAAAATAGATACAAGGGAGATATTACTGAAAGAGGGAGCTGAACAGACACAAAAAGATCTCAGTGTGATTAGAGACACAAAGGGAGTAATATTTTATAGATGAGAATCATAATGAAGCTAAAGACATTAATGAAGATCTATTCATATCAAGGAACACACACACTTTTTGGATTGTATGGTAACTTTGGTTGGAAATTATTGTTTTATAGTTTAGTGTTGCCATCAATGCCAAAGAGGGAGATTGTTGGAAAGATTGCTATAATGTCGACAATTATTATTTTTTCCTTGATGTCAAACCTTAACTGGTGAGACTATTGTTGTATGTTTGAGTACCATATCTATTTATTGATGAAGATTTGAAGAATAGGATAACAAGAAGACCGAGGAAATGGTTGAGTTAAAAGTATACACTAGGGTACTTGATCATTTGGCACTTTGGCAAAGTGATATGTTATTTATCTTTCACTGATAGTTCACTAGAAGGTCGATGCTGAGCAAAGAAAACTTGATTCTGAGTAAAGTGAAAGGTGATGCCGAGAAAAGAAAAGATGATGCCAAGCACCAGTGAAATGTCGAGGGAGACAGAGAAATCCGAGCAGCAGTATTTTAGTAATTGATGAGATTTGAGATCTCTGGCCGACATAGTTAATTTTATTGGGATATGCATTGTTAATCAAGATTGGTCCACACTCATTTAATGAATGGGAAACCATTATTAGCACATGGATTCAATGTTTAATTAATGACTATATTGGAGAAGTAAATTAAATGTAATGATGGAAAGATCCATTGGATTGGATCTAACCTAGCCTAAGATCTACGATCTTGATTAAGTGGAAAAAGATCTATCTGACCTAGATGAAGAGGTATAATATAGCCTACTAAGGTTATTGTTATGTATGCAAGTGTAAGGATAAGTTGTATGCAAGAGTATTACATGGTTAATTGATTGATTGGAAAGACCTAGCAGAGAAGGATGAGAAGAGAAGAAGAGAGAGATTTCTTGGTGGATTTACAAGAAAATCTAAAGTTTAAGATGAAAATGGAGGCCACTCAGTGAATTAGAATTAGAGCTGAAATTGGATCTGGATTTGCAAAGTAAGTTGTATGTATCAGGTCACACCTGCTGATTAATTTTTAACCATTGTATCAGTTCAAATCCTTTAACCAGGTTGACCTAATAGTCATTGTGTAAATCCTCTGAACAAGGTGAGATTTAGATTGGAATGTTCTAAGTCCTCTAACAAGGCCACTCCTGACAGGGTGATTAAATCCTTTAACCAGGTCACATTTAACAGTGTGTTTTGTAACCTTTAACAGGGTTGGCTCCTAACAGGGCATCACTTCAAAAGAGTGAAATTTTGGTAGCATGTTATTGGTGGTTTTTCCCATATTGGGTTTCCACATTAAATCATGGTGTCAAAATGTGTGAATGTTTATGTTGTGTTTTAGTGTTAAGTTTTTGTAAGCTTATTTCATTAGTACAGTAAACTGCACACTTTTGTTGTTTATTGTTGCTGAGTAGATCTGAGTTGTTGAAGTGGTATAAAGTTTTATATGGGCACATCTGGACCTAAGGATAACTAATTCACCCCCCCCCCCTCTCATTTGTTCTAAATTCATTCTAATAGCATCTAGCTCCATCTTTTCTATCTTCTTGGCTAGATCATCTTTTTCTTTTCTGGCTTCCTCAAGTTGTATGCCAACTTGAGAAATTCCTTCAGGAATAGTTTTATTTTTTTTCTCATTGATAGTTATGCTAATAGCCTTTTTCTTTCCTTTATGAGAGAAATTTTTATCACTTGTCTTGAGATTTGAATTCTACTCAATCTCATGAGGGTGCAATTGTCTCATGAGAGGTCCTTCTTCTACAAACTCATCTTTGTTAGAATTTGATCTATTATTTGCAGATTTCTGCCTCAAATATTCAAGGTCGCCAAACAAGTCTGTGTCTAGACCTTTAAATTCTTCATTTAGGATTTTAGCCTTAAGCTCATTTCTTCTTGTCTCTGCCAAGAGTTCTTCTCTCTCAATTAACAAGTCATAGATATCTTGTTCATGCTTTTTCTCTGCATCTTCTATCTCTAATTGTTGTTCATGCTTCTTTCTTCTCAAATCCATGATCTCTTCTTTTAGTTTATCAGAATCATAAGATGTTGTTTCAGCAGTAGATGTCTCTCCTAGTTGTTCTAAATTTTCCTCTACAAGGAAGAATCCCGCATCAGTCATCTCTCCATCTCTAAAAGGATCATAAGCTATGGCAGCCCTATAAGGACCTTCTAGCCTTGATTTCTCTGCACTCTTAGATGAGGATGACCTTCTCTCAGGGATAGGGGTATCCATTCTCCCCTTTGAAGTATTGGGAGAATTATGATTTGATCCACCTCTCTTGGACCACTGTCTCCTTCCAGGTGTATGGATCTCTTCTCCTATATCTTTCTTAGGATTTTCTCTAGAATAAGACCTGGTGTTTCTTTTCCAACTCATTTTACAATTAGACAAGAATTTTCAATGTTTCAATATGCAAATCACACTGGAATGCATAGACTAAGAGTCGCCACCCACAACTAGTATGGGAAAATATTAATAAACTGACCAAGAAATGGACCATAAATAATTATTCATTACAGAATTTACAACAATCCAATTCTCCCTAGTAGAGTCACCAATTTGTTAGAGCTTTTTGTTACAGAATCTCAATATAGAATCATTGCTTGACTCTTAGATTCCCAACTCCTTATTCATTAAAGGAAAATTCTAATTAATGGGGATTAATCTTCCTTCTTCTTTGAGCTCCATAGACTTAGGCAAGTGTACCTTTTATAGACTAATTCTTCTAAGTAAACTCAACAGTGGATCAAAGGTTACACTGATTTTCCTCCTACCTTTTACTACAACAATTGATAGCACATATTGAAAATAAGAAAAACCAATCTTATGCAAAGCTTAACAAGCCAGATCATGAACTTGGCAAGGGAAAATAACAGTGAAACAAGGATTCTCATCCTTCTTCTTTTTAGAGTTCTTGACTCAGGAAGGCTAACCTAATGATTCTCTCCCCAAGGATTCAACAAATTAAATTATATTCTTTAATACAACTGATTATGCATATATGTTCTTGATAACATAAATGTAAATGATTGTTTATATTTAAGATTGATGATGATAACTGCTTATCAAAACCTAGACTAGTGCCTAATCCCAAGAAAAGAGTCAATTGAGATATACATTCACATAAACTAATTAATTGAAACACACATGAAGCCCAGATTGCATGCCTTACAAAATATCTTCTCATTCCACACCCATGTATCAAATTCTCACACTAATATCTATCCCTCTAGAACAACTCGTAAGATTTACTCCCTCAAAAGGAAAATACAAATAATCACACAATTACATTATAACCAGTATGTTTAAACTTCCTTATAGATTAAACATATAAGATCATAAACAAAAATAAAATAAGACATCATTGATGTGAAACAGGAAACTCTACTATATTCTATTAATATACTTTTGCTTCAATACATTTAGAGAGACTAAAAGCTTGAAAACTAGACAAAAATAAGAAGTCTGCCCCGCACTTGTAAATTCACCATCCTTAACAATATCATAAAAATTTCCATATAGAGAGAGAACTAGCCATCTTGGAATCCTTAGAGAGAAAGGATGCAACAAGCTTCAGATGGCTAGGTGAAACCTAAAAGCATTGAAAGACAAAAATGAAGTTACATACTTTTAGTCAGTGGAACAACACGTGAGTAGATGATTTGATATGATTTCAAATCTTTGTAGTTGGCACCTTTGTCCGTAAATATTTAGGATAACTTTAGAAGGTTTTTAAGAGACTTAGTGACTGCCAATATAGGCTAACTTACACTATTCTTAATGATAATTACCCTTCCTATGCTCGATGATCAGGTGTTAGGTGTCATTTTAATTCTTATCCGTCACACCCAAATCTGTTTTTGTTTTCTTCAATTGTTCAAGCACTGGCATTGTTGCTCTGAAGAATAAAATTGATTTATTTAAGGATTTGAGACAAAACCCTGAATCTATTTATGGTGAAAACCTTTGTGCAAATTCAAATATTCAAATAATACCAGCTATAACAGTCACTTTGGCATAGACTCAAAAATTAACAACTGTGATAAAACCTTTTCATAACTTTAAAACACCATCGCAGATATATTTTAACTACCCAGGCATGAGATCAGACTTAGCTAGGTGTCATTTAGGTGTGATGCCTCAAAGAATAGATCTCAAGAAACTTTCCTTTAATCCAATGTGCCTACGTTCAGATCCTTTACAACTTGTCAGTGCTTTACCTTCCTTAAAATTTGGCCCCACGACCTCATGAGGACAGGTGTCGATCAGGCGAAATGCCTTAATAGATAGATTTTGATGAACTATAACTGATTGAATGTTTGAAGATGTTAAGTTGATGATCATGCAAGGCATTAAATCAGTTAATGTATTGTATTGTCATTGATGTCAACTTGGTATAATCTATATGGTCATGGACATACTGCCAAAGACTTCAAATAACAAATGAATCAAAGGCTATGCTATCAGTAATGCATATAAGTCAAGTATTCACAAAGTGACTTTATACACCGATGGACAAAGTAAAAGAAAAAAGTTATAGTATTACCCAACAAGAAAATGCACAGCATTACCAATGAGAAAAGTCATAGTGTTTCCCGACGAGAAAAGCCCATAGTAACTCGACATACAAAATTATAGTTTTGCTCGACGCATGAAGATCCCAAAGACAGCTGAAGTCACACCAATGAAATAGTCAGTTATCACCGATGACTAACTGAAGTATTGACTGACAGAACAAAGAGTTCAAAAACAACAAAATGCTTAGTTGTCAAGAGTTAAAAATAGACTTAACTGATACTTATCATTATTTTAATTGATAAGATAAAGTTGGAGATAAGTAAAGGATTTAAAGCTACTTTGTCCAGTTGGCAAGAAGATCTCTATGAGATAAAACTAGATTTTTTCTTTAAATCTAATTGGCAAGAATTTTGGATCACGCCAAGATCAAGAAAGCCAAGAAATGGTGAATCATGTCTATAAAAAGATAACCTAATTCATTACAAATTTGGGGGAAGGAAAAGAGAAGAGAAGTGAAAAGAGAATAGATGTTGAAGAGATTCTGAAGGAGAAGAAAGTCTTCATTTTGACCTAATCAACAAGATAAGGAAAGAGCTAGATTTTGCAGACATTGACGAATAGTGAAACAACATCACAGAGAATAATAGTGTGGAGCAAAGGTATTGAATTGATTATATTGATCAGAAAGGTAATGCACTTACAATAGATCTGAAAATATGCAATTCAAGTTGTATGTGTGAACAGATCACTTTACTATTTCATTTTAACCATTGAAGCATCAAGTCTCTTAACTGAGAAGGACTTAAAAGTCTTTTGTAATTGAGATACATCCCAAGGAGTATCAAAAAGTTTGATCATAGAAAGTAGCATTGGATGTGCCCGACACCTATTGATAGGCCAAGTGAGTGTTTGATCAAGGATGGTAGCATTAGATGCCAGATACTATGTGACAAACTATCTTTCAAATCCTCTAACATGGTCACACCTAACAGTGTGTTTGTAACCTTTAACATGGTTGGCTCTTAACCAATCTCACTTCAGAAGAGTAAAAATTTGGGGTACCGGTCCCAGTGGTTTTCTATTAACATGGTTTCCACGTTAAAAATACATGTGTTATGTGTTTATGTTTCATTACTTTATTGTTTTGCGTTTCACATAAGTTATTCTAGATTGATCGGTATACACCAGTTATTTACTGTGTTTTGTTAAATAGAATACTGCTTATCAGTAAACATACTGAAGAAGGTTTTACAAAGCATTCCGACAAGTAGAAATTTGTTAAAATTATTTCAAGGTATTCATCTTATAGGATTGAAGATAACTAGAGGCATAATTTGTGGTACTAAGTTTGAAGGGTTGATTTAAGGATTAATTTTTGAGACCACTAATTCACCCCCCCTCTTAGTTATTACTAACAATTTGTATCATAGCTTGTGTGCTTATAAGGAAGGTTTCAAGATAGGTCTAAGTTAAAGATCACAAGATGAACAGAGGAGATGTGCCCAAGTTGAACAAAGGCAACTTTGCTTCATGGAAAAATAGAATTAGACTCCACTTATCAGGTATTGGAAATGATGTTACTCAATACTTAGATTCTGAATATGTGTTTCCCATAGGAGCACCCACATTTGAACAAATGAGAGAGAAGCATGAGCACAACTGCATGATGATAGAGCTTGCTTCCTCACTCTCTGATGCTAAATTTCAAGATGTCAAAGCATGCACAACTGCAAAGAAGATGTAGGAAAAATTGAAGCTTGTACAAGGAGGTGATATAAATGTTATGAGAGTCAAGGCATAAATCCTTAGAGGAAAGTTTTATGATCTTAGAATGAAAGAAGGTCAAAACATCCCACATTACATGGCAAGAATCAAAGAGGTATTCAATACAATTCGAGGAGTTGGAGGTGTAATAGATGATGATACAATGGTAAGTAAAATTCTAAGAACCTTGATTCCTACTTATTCTATTAGAGTATTTTCCATACAAGAAATGAGAGTAGTGGAAAATAGCAATGTTACTCTAGATAGTTTAATTGGGAGACTGATTTAATTTGAGATGAACAACTTTGATAATAGTGTCTTACCAAACATAGATTCTGCATTCAAATCTTCTTTGAGAATAACTAAATCAAGTCATAAACACACTATGAGAAAATCTAGTGATAGTGAAAGTGAGGAAGAAGATCTTGATGAAATTGAAGCACTTATGGCTAGAAGAATGTAGAGAGGAAAAGGTAAATACAAAGGTAAATTGCCACTTGTTTATTTTAATTGTAAATAAATTGGACACTTTGCTGCAAGATGTCCTAATAGAAGAAAAGATGAAAGAAGTAATGACAGGTCATTTAAAAAGAAGTATGACAGAGGTGATTACATAAGCAACCAACAATCAGAAAGAAGAGATACTCGAGACTACAAGGACAAAGGAAAGAAGGCTAGTTACCTAGCTAAATGCAAAGATGATGATACTAATACCAAATCTGATGAAGATATTGAGATGGTGTTTGTGGCAGTAAAAGATGATTTAGATGATGATGAAGAAAGGTGTGTAGAAATTTCACTCATATTTAAAGTTAGTAAAAATTATTTCTAGATCATAGAGAGTGGCTGTACTCACCATATGACCAGTGAAAAACAAAAGTTTGAGACTTTTGAATACTATAATGGTGGTTCAGTAAGAATGGGTAATGACACACCTTGTCCAGTTGAAGGTAGAGGAACTATAATGTTGAATAACCTAATAAAATTTGAAAATGTTTATTGGGTGAAAGGATTGAATTATAATCTATTGAGTATTTCTCAATTGAATAATTCAGGTCACAGAGTAGCATTTGAAAATAAGAAGGCAAAGATCTTCAATGAATCAGAAAATTTGATTGGTACCGGTGAGCAGACAAAAGGTAACTTATTCTATCTGAATGATATTGACACCACTTGCTTAATGGATAGAAACAAAGACATATGGTTGTGGCACAAAATATTGCTTCATGTGAACTTTGAAAACATGATAAAGATAAGCAAAAAGAGAAATGTAAGAGGCTTACCAAAAATGACTAAGCCTGACAATATGATATGTAAGAATTCTCAAAAAGGTAAGATGACAAAGTCTAGTTTCAAAAGAAAAACCCATACATCTGATGCCATTCTAGAATTAGTCCACACTTACCTATGTGGACCCATGAGGATAAAGAGTTATTATGGTGATAGATATTTTATTCTCTTTATTGATGATTACTCTAGAATGATGACAGTAATGTTTCTAAAAGATAAATCTGAAGCATTCAAGATGTTTAAATGGTACAAAGAAATGGTTGAAAAATAAAGTGGTAAATAATTGGATGCTTAAGGTTAGATAGAGGAGGGGAATTTATTTCAGATGAATTCACTAACTTTTGTAATGAGCATGGAATCAAAAGATAGGTCTCTGCACCAAGAACACCACAACAAAATGGAATTGCTGAAAGAAGGAACAGATCCATAGTTGATTATGTAAGGACAATGATGATAGAGAAAGGCATCACCCAAATATTCCAGAGAGAAGATGTCAGTACTTCTATTTACACGTTGAACAGAGTAAAATTTAAGAAAGACACCAAGAAGACACCTTATGAGCTATGGTACGGTTACACACCCAATGTAAGTTACTTCAAAATTTTTGGTAGTCAATGTTATATCTTAAAAGATGATAGAAATGAAAAAATTGACTCCAAGAGTGATGAAGGAATATTTCTAAGGTATTCCACCAAGAGCAAGGCTTATAAATGTCTCAATAAAGCCTCTTGCAAAATTGTTGAAAGTGCAAATGTAAATATAGATGAATTTATAGAGAATAATGAAAAGGAAAGCACAAAAGAGCCAAAGGACTACAACAAGTTTGTTTCCAATGAAGAACCTAACACTCTACCTAACCAAAAATGTAGAGCTCCTGAGCAAAAGATCATTGCACCCAAGCATCAGGCTGCAAATACCGACAATCAAGATATTGCTCAAGATGATGTACCAAGTGATGGAGAACAAAATGAAGGACATAATGATAATCAAGGTCATAGACAAAGAGTTGAACCTATACTTGCTAGATATGTCAGAAAGAACCATCCATAGAATCAGATCATTAGAGATAAGAAGGCTTGTATGAGAACCAAAAGTAAGCCTCTAAACACAAGATGTCTTATTTGTGATTATGAGCCAAAATCTGTCAATGCTACACTTGGTAATGATGAATGGATAAGTTCTATGAATGAAGAGATTGAGAAGATAGAGAAAAAAAAGACATGGACACTTGTACCGAGACTAGATGACAAGAATGTCATCAGTACAAAATGGATATTCAAGAATAAACTGAATGAGAATGGAGAAGTCACCAGTAATAAAGCAAGACTAGTATGCAAGGGGTATGCACAAGAAGAAGGGATTTACTATGGAGAGACCTTTGCACCTGTTGCTAGGCTAGAAGGAGTGAGAATATTACTTTCTTATGCTACATGTAAAGGATACAAGGTATACCGAATGGATGTCAAGTTTGTATTCCTAAATGGAATACTTGAAAAAGAGGTATACATTGAACAACTAGAAGGGTTTATTGATCTAGACAAGAGGGACATGGTATGTAGACTACAAAAAGCCTTGTATGGATTAAAACAAGCACAATGAGCCTAGTATGAAAGAATTCATTCCTATCTTATAATTATTAGATTTGTAAGAACTAGTGAGAATAGTAATCTTTATTTGAAAGAAGATACTAATGCTAACACTTTGATTGCTGAGATATTTTCTTGATGACATCATATTTGGAGGCAATGATATGCTATGCAAATAATTTGCAAATGAAATGAGCAAAGAGTTTGAGATGTGTATGTTTGGAGAGATCAATTTATTTCTTGGTCTACAGATCATGCAATAAGATGAAGGTATTTTCATTACATAATCCAAATACATCAAGGAAGTGATGAAAATATTCAAGATGGAAGATTCCAAACTAGTTGGAACACTGATGGAAATAGGATGTAAGCTAACAAAGGAGGACAAGTCATCAGAGGTAAATTAGACTTTGTACAAATCAATGATTGGAAAATCATGTATGTTGTACATACTAGACCAGATATTGCAATTGCAGTAGGAATAGTTGCAAGATTTTCTACTAATCCTTGGGAATCACCTATGAAAACTATGAAAAGAATCCTAAGATATCTAAAGAATACTGAGGAATATGACTTATGGTATAGAAGAGAATGCAAATTTAAACTTAAGGTCTTTACCGATGCTAATTGGGCTGAAAATATTGATGATCGAAAGAGCACAATTGGAGGAGAATTCTTTATGGGTGACAAACTTGTCACGTGGATCAGCAAGAAGCAAGGATGTGTATCTCAATCTACTGTAGAAGCAGAGTATGTTTCTACTACTGCAAACTACTCAAATATTTCATGGATCAAACATTTACTGGAAGGTATGCATATGAAAATTCTTGAACCAGTAATTATCTATCATGACATTACTAGTGCAATAAACATTTCCAAGAATGCAGTCATGCATGCTAAGACAAAGCATATTGCCATCAAGTATCATTATTTGAGACAACAAGTTCAAGAAAATGAGGTTATACTTGAGTATGTGCAATCTAAAGAATAATTGGCCGATATCTTTACCAAGCCACTGCCCAAGGATGCATTTGAGAACTTGACAAAGAGACTAGGGGTCAGAACCTTGTTTATTGGTCAGTAAATGAGTAGAAGGCTGCATCAGCCTACATATTATTAGAATATCATTCATGTTGATGCAAGCAGAGAGATGGACTTCAAAGATTAATCTATACACAACAAGGTATTTATCTACTTCGAGCACAAGAGTTATTGTATTACCGATGGATTGAGAAATTCAAGGACTATATTATGGATAGAAAGGATTTGTTTGGCATTACTATCAAAAGTATTTGTTTGGCATTATTGTCAAAGGGAGAGATTATATCCATTATCAATTCAGAGAGAAATTATATCCATGGGAGAGATTATACATCAAGGAGAGACTATATCCATCACATTATCCAGATGGAGAGATGTAACCAGAAAGGGAGAGTACATACAAAGGAAGAAAATTGCTAACAAGAGACATCAAAAGAAGATAGAATAGTCAATGGGAGAGAGTTTGACATAGAAGAAGAACACATCACATCAGAGAAAGAAAGATTCTACATCTATCCAATAAAGGGATTGAATACATAAAGAAAGCTGCAAGAATTAAATCTAACTTATATGAACTTACCAAGGACCAAATATTTGTATCGGTTATAGTAAATAAGATTGGCAGTTTGATGAACTTCAACTCTTATATTTCATATTGTATTAGTAATAATATAGTGTGATAATGTAGTGTGTTTCCATCAATGCCAAAGGGAGAGATTGATGAACTATAACTGATTGAATGTTTGAAGATGTTAAATTGATGATCATGCAAGGCATTAAATCAGTTAATGTATTATATTTTTATTGATGTCAACTTGATATAATCTGTATGGTCATGGACATACTGCCAAAGACTTCAAAGAACTAATGAATCAAAGGCTATGCTATCAGGAATGCATATAATTCAAGTATTCACAAAGTGACTGTATACGCTGACGCAGTGCACACCGATGGACAGAGTAAAAGATCAAAGTCACTGTGTAACCTGACAAGCAAATGCATAGCATTACTAATGAGAAAAGTCACACTATTGCCCGATGAGAAAAGCACAGAGTAACCAAACAGAAATAATTATAGTGCTTCTCGACAGATGGAGATCCCAAAGACAACTGAATTCACACCAATGGAATAGTCAGTTTTCACCGATGACTAACTGAAGTATTGACTGATAGAACAGAGAGTTCAGAAACAACAAAATGCTTAGCTATCAAGAGCTAAAAATAGACATAACTAATACTTATCATTATTTTAATAGAAAAGATAAAGCCAGAGATAAGTAAAGGATTTAAAGATGCTTTGTCCAGTTGGAAAGAAGATCTCTATGAGATAAAACTAGATTTTTTATTTAAATCTAATTGGCAAGAATTGTGGATCACGCCAAGATTAACAAAGCCAAGAAATGGTGAATCATGTCTATAAAGAGATAACCTAATTTATTACAAATTTGGGGGAAAGAAAAGAGAAGAGAAGTGAAAAGAGAATAGATGCTGAAGAGATTATGAAGGAGAAGAAATTATTCATTCAGACCTGAACAACAAGCTGAGGAAAGAGATAGATTCTACAAACACCAACAAACAGTGAAAAAACATCATAGAGCAGAACAATTTGGAGTAAAGGTATTGAATTGATTATATTGATCAGAAAGGTAATGCACTTACAATTGATCTAAAATCTGCAATTCAAGTTGTATGTGTGAACAAATCACTTTACTATTTCAGTTTAACCATTGAAGCATCAAGTCTCTTAACCGAGTAGGACTTAAAAGTCTTTTTTAATTGAGATACATCCCAAGGAGTATCAAAAATTTTAATCATAGAAAGTAGCATTGGATATGCCCGATACCTATTGATAGGCCAAGTGAGTGTTTGATCAAGGATGGTAGCATTAGATGCCAAATATTAAGTGACAAACTATCTTTTAAATCCTCTAACAAGGTCACACCTAACAGTGTGTTTGCAACCTTTAACAGGGTTGGATCTTAACTGAGCTCACTTTAGAAGAGTGAAAATTTGGGGTACCGGTACCAGTGGTTTTTCCCTTAACAGGGTTTCCATGTTAAAATTCCATGTGTTATGTGTTTATGTTTCATTACTTTATTTTTTTTCATTTCACATAAGTTATTATGGATTGATTATTATACACTAGTTATTTATTGTTTTTCAGTAAATAGAAGACTGGTTATCGGTAAACATACATAAGAAGGTTTTACAAATCATTCTGACAAGTAGAAATTTGTTAAATTATTTCAAGGCATTCATCTTATAGGACTAAAGATAACTAAAGGCATAATTTGTGGTACTAAGTTTGAAGGGTTGATTTAAGGATTAATTTTTGAGACCACTGATTCATCCCCCTACCTCTCAGTTATTACTGACAGATTTTGATCAATTTTTCATTGAGCCTTTACGTGAACCATCCAATCATAATAAACAAAACAAATCTTTACCTTAGTTATAACTTGGCAACTGCGGTCTCACTAACATCCACATGGTGTTTTTATACTAGCTCTAAGAAATCTTGTTGTCTTCTAACCTGTGTTGACTGGGCTTGACACATGTCAAATAGGCATGATGCCTTGATCATTAGATGAACTAAAGATTTATATTGAGGCTTAACATCATCCATTGGATCAAAACTGAATTGGCTGGTCCTTAATTTTTGTAACCCTGTCGCTGATCCAGACCCACCCAGAACACATGGGGCAAGGGCATGATGCCTTGATGGTTAGATCTCGTGAAACTTTTCTTTAGGGATTTACACTGGCCACATGATCAAAAATTACTAGTGTAATGCCCCACCAGGGAACCCAGGAGAACTTAACCTAAACACGACACTAAATTCACGGAATAATTTTTTTTTTTAAAGTTTACAAACAATATTAATAACAATGTGGAAGCAACACAATGAAGTACATGACATACATGAAATACAACTCATACATAGATAAATCTTCTCAAGGGTTCCTTCACATAGAATTACTTAAATAAACTAATCTACAATTACAATAATAAAGAACTGACATAAAGGTTACATAATCTGAAGCCAATAACATACATCTCAATAATAAAGATTACATATACATCTGATACCATAAGGTATACTACCTAGTCAACATCCACTGCACAAGTCGCAGGGTATGTAACAATACATAATAAAACAATATAATGCATCCTCCAAAGGATGATAACCAATATAACCAAGCATGAAGAACCATCAGAATCTCAATGGTAATAAGAATCACTACCACCTGACCACGTGGAACCAAACGTTCACTCCCACCATACTGAGGAGATAGTAACATGCCCATCACATGAGGTATACAACAAGAATACAAACAAGGTACACATGACCTCAAACTCTAATGCATTAGAAGATCCTAGAAGCGCTCTAATCCAAAATAAGAAATACTGAACAATACTAGAAGTAACTGACACACACAGGATAACCTAAGCTATATATAGGGAAGTGTCATCACATAAGCCTAACCTTAAAGGTAACCCTAGTAGTACCTCTTGACTCTGGCCTCCAAGTGACACTATATGGCTCAGTAATCCTTTTGTAAAGACAAGGATCCCAACTCCCATCCTATCATGTAACAATAGTCAATGCATGGGTAGAGACTCAGACATCTTATTAGTTCATTTTAAACCCCTTTAATGTATCATATTTTAACTTATTAAGTAACTTGCCAATGGGTTTACCTAGTAACCATTTAGAGTCTTGGACCCCCATTACAAGCCACTTCTCCACTATACACTTAGTTAACCTACCTAGACTCAAGATCAACACATGAAGATATACATAATCACAAATCGCATCCTTCTCATTCAAGAGCACATAGGTTCTCAACTAACCAAACAATAACCATAGTATCCTCATAAGTCCAAACAACACATCATACCAAACCAGGTTGGGTCTAGGAATATCAGGACTATGACATCATCATAAATCATGAACTAACATCACAATAACATCATACAGAAAGTACAATCCCACAACCTCTGGTTTTAAGTCCTAGGATCATCTAGCCCAACAGATTCCTAAAAACATGATAACAAGATCGAAAGGGTGACATGGTCAATTTAGGGTAATAACAAGAACACACACACCATAAAGTAACAGAAATGATAAACACTTCCCCCCGGCCTCTGTATACATCTTAGGTCTTCTAATGCCCCCATAACAATGTATATACATAAAAGAGAACCATAAAGATGCATAGAAATAAAAACATCCTAAAGGACTGAAAAATGAACATACATGGAGAACATCTTCATCTATTAAAGCCCTCCACATGCATAAAACAAATTCACTTTATCCATTAATAGATCCAGATTAACAATAATCACTTTTGATTAATCAATCATATTTATTAGAAAATCATATTAAAATATTAGCTATAATTAATAATTAATATATTAATTTAAAATTAATATTATACTGCTATTAATTTTAATCAATCATTAATAAAAATCATAATTAACATTTAAACATAATAAACTAACTCCATAATGACATGTATTTTAAATTATAATTTAGTTATTATAAATAATTAAAACTTAATATACATAATACCCATAATTAAAATGTTTCGTTAATTGATAATAAAACACAATTAAATTAATTTAAATCTAAACATATAAATACAAATTTAACATCTCATAAAAACTAAATTAAAATTAAATAAATTTAAATTAAACTAAATAAATTTAAATTAACTAAACAAATTTAAATTAATAAATTTTCATTTAAAATGAAATTAAAAAAAAAACTTACGGGGGAGCGGGTCCACTGCGGCCCCCACTCCCTGGCCCTTGCAAAAGAGGGCCCCTCCGGCTGCCGGCAACCTGGCTGCCGAGGCAATCCGGGTCTGTCGCTACAGACCAGCTGTGGTACCCGCAGCGATACACGCCGCAGGTGGGGGTTGGTGGGTAGAGCCCACCCCCTAATATATGTTTTTTTAAAATTTTATTTTTATTTTTAAAAACTTTTTCCTTAAACAAAAACACCCCTTTTTTTTCAATAGAAAATTTATTATTATTTTTTTTAAGAAATTTCTGAAAACAAAAATTACAAAGGTAAGAAGGCTTTTTAATTTTGTTTCCTTCTCTGGTAATTTTTTTACCTTTTTCACCAGACTGTTGTTTTTTTCCAGTGAGTTGATTTTTTTCAACTTATTTAATTTTTTTCCAATGAAATACATTGGGGATAAATATTTATTTTTCTTCTATAGTTAGGACTAAAGGCAGGATTAATTTTTCCAATTTCTAGGAGAATTATAGGAGATCTACTCACGAAAGTTTGACAACATAACTATAATATGCTAAGAAATACATAATCATGAAAATAATAAATCCAAGCTACTAATAAACACCCAAAAACATTGAAACACCAATAATCCATACATTAATTTTCCTCTTATTTAAACTATAACAGAGATTAATATTTCATTTTCTAAGAGATCTAGAGGGAATTTCTTCTAGAAATTTTGACAGCATAACCCTACGATGCTAAGAACATATAAAATGAAGAAATTCAGATCTAGGGTATCTATAAACACCTAAAAATGTAGAAACAACCATAAGCCATTTAAAAGCCAAAATAATAAACATGTATTAAAACAACACAGAAAACCTCACATCTACAAAATTGAAACCATACATGGCTAATGAAACCTACCTTAATTTCAATGCAAGAAATGGAAGAATATAGCTTGGAGGATGAAACCAATCTGAAAACTCTTAAGCACAATTCAACCATAGATCTGGTAACTATGAAGATCCGAGCACACACACACAAGCAAGATAGAATCCTGAAAAATTCAAAGAAACTAGGATCCACAACAATCCACAATCCTTTAAAAATCCCAAAATCACTAAGAGCTCTCCAAATCTCAAAAACCTGTTATGAGAGAATGAATGACCAATTCCCCCTAAAGAGAATCAAATTCCCCTAATCATGCAAAGGTTGTTGACAACTCCTAAGTCAATCCCTAATTTAACTCTATGTGCATAAATGTTGTCACACTTCTATGAATCATTCCATTCAAGGTTGCTCAACAATGAGGCCTCAAATATCGGTCTATAGCTCTCTAGTCATGGATTTGTAAAAATGTAAAATGAAGGCCCTCAGATTGACCTAGTTGTGTCTATTGCAAATACACCATGAAATGAGAGATTCGAATGCATGGAAATGAGATCTAAGCTATATGATTGCAATGCATAAAAGAAAATTAATCTAAATGATAACAATGCATATTAATCTATGAAAGGAAATGCAAATGCAAGATTAATCTATGGAAATAAACATGATTATAATCTATATGAGGAGCCATGAATGCAAGAAAGAATGAGACAAGAAGAGAGAAGTTGCAATATCCAAGCTCAAATGCTCAAATGCTCCTCTAAAATTGCTCTCCAAACCTGCAACATAACAATACTAAAAACTCTAATATGAAAATGAGAAGGAGAGGTCTCCTTTTAAAGGAAAGTGAATGATTGAGATTAAGAGGCAAAAATCAAAGGCTATGATTAAGAGGCAAAAATCCCACCACTTAGAAAGATGTGAAGAAAAAGGAATTTTTATTTAATTTTTAATTTAATTCATTTCCTTTTTCAACAAATAAAGTGCTTTAAGTGGGGATTTTTATTTATTTAATTAAAAGA
>MU223461.1:662396-684847 GCA_018584345.1 Thuja plicata | reverse complement strand
GTCTATATTTTCAATTGGTTTTCTCATTTTGCATGGTTAAATTCTATTGATTGAGGCCTTAGTCAATTGGTCTGTCATCTAAGAAGTATTACCCTTTTGAAATATATTTGAATTTGTTTTAGGTTGCATGTACATTCCATAACACCTTTGAAGTGATAAGTTTTCATGTAAAACTGTCTCTGAGGTTGAACATAAGATTGGAATGATCTTGACTCTATTGCCCATGGTAGAATAAGGCACTGGTCTAATCATTATTTGGATTATAGTTATTCAGTTCATTGTTTATAGTTTTGTGATATCTTATCTATCTATTCATTTCAAATTACATACACATTTACTAAACATTCTTTCAATTACTTAAAGTATTTCAGTTTATAGTTCATGATATATTGGTTCCAGTTATATTTATTTCAAGTTCCTTGCCATACTTTGAGAGACGGAAATTTGAGTTCCATACACAGGTTATCTGCTATAAAAAGCCTATTCAGGTGAAGGTTCACCCGCCTTGGTCCTGCAGAGCCAGAAGCGTAGGAGAAGAGGATCATAATCGATCATTCTCGTTAGTTGGCCAAAAATAATTGGTTTTCTCATCATTGGATTGGCAAGTCCAAAGGAAATTCAATTCAACATTTTTGGGCACCAACACCATGTACCGATGGTTGGACATGAGGTTTTATTTGAGTGTAGAGCTAGTGTAGTGATTGGTACTACATGCAGATTATTTTAGGATGACTCCATAGACCGGAGATACTTGTCATGGGATTACATGGTCAATCACTATGATCGACTAGCTGTGTACTTTGCAGGTTTGGTAGGTGGCATCCTTATGCCAGATAGGGATAAGCATGGATTCCTGGTTGGCTGGGTGAGCATGGTTGAGTAGATGATTGCCCACCGTTGATGTTTTTCTTGGGGGAGCTATATATTAGTGCACATGTACAAAGAGCTCCATGAGATTGTATACCATCACACCCGCAGTATGACCGTGGGTATACCCATTCTGTAGATTTGGGCCTGGGAGCACATCCCTGTCACATAGCCAATTGTAGATAGGCAAAGGGCACCTGAGAAGCCCTATGTATACATGTATGCAGGCCTTTTACAATAGCCCCATCTAGGCAAGGTCGAGTACTGGTGTCGTTTATTTGATGATATGACAGAGGTCGTCTGGTGACCATATCTAGACTGTGAGGTGTGGACTTTTGATGCCCGATAGGTACCATTTTTTTGTTAGAGCAGATATCTGATTGGCCAAATGAGGTACGCTATAGAGAATTTTCTTATCACCAGAGTTCTGAGGTAGTATGGTTGACGACATGGCCGTATAGAGGATATTATAGTATATGCCCATACCAGGGATGAGACACCTCTATGGGGTGCATATTTGACTTATGAGACTACACATCAAGAGATCAGGGACATGGTGGCAGTAGACTGGGACCTTTGTCTAAATGTAGAGGATGCAGGTGTTTCAGATGGATATGCCACCGAGAGACTACAGTATCCATTTCTTCAATTTACTGTTCTAGAGGAGATCATTCCTCGCATAGAGGAGCCACTTGATTATGATCTTGATGATCGACCCGTCAGGGGTAGAGGAGGTAGAGACAGAGCTCCTGGGAGACATGGGAACTATGATGGTGGTAGAGATGGTGGCAGGGACGATAGGCATCCTCCTCTGAATGATGGGACTAATGGAGATGATAGAGGTGGTGGAGGAGAGGCCATGGATATAGGTGATGCTAGTGGCAGTGGGTAGGGCAGACAGTAGAGGCTCACATTAGTGTCCCCATGGAGAGATCCTAGCCCATTGCTCACAGGTGAGAAGCAACATCAGAGATGGTAGGAGGCACCAAAGAAAGATGTAGGCAGGGAGGGGGATCCTTTGTCGAGATGTGAGCAGGAGAGGGAGTAGCACCGAGCTCAGATTACAACTTTGGAGGCCAGAGCCATAGCAACAGATTCTAGGTTGGCTATATCAAATGCCTTATTATAGATAGTGATAGATAGATGGAGAGACTGAGGGCAAAGAGGGATGCACAGGCCCACACAATAGTCCATCAGGGATAGAGGGCCACATATTATTATGCCCTATATCACGCAGTAGTCCCAGAGGTGTAGAGAGCTCTTTCATTTTCTTGAGTGGCCCAATAGTTAGAGGGGGCCATGCCTCCTCCATTAGCACCTTTTTCACCACCTCCTCCTCCTCCTCTTGACCAAGGAGAGGGGGTGGGACAGATCTGAGATGTTGGTATCATTTGTGTATGACATGTATATTTTGAGATCATATATGTATATCTGGATCCTGCTGAGATCCCCTCCTTGTATATTTTGATCTTTCTGAGATCCATTTTTGTAGATGACATTCATACATATATCTAATTCATTTTTGGCATACTGATACTCTTTATGCTCGCTGATACACTTTATGGTTTCTGATACTCTTTATGCTTTGATTTGTACCATGTTATGATGATATATATCTGATGCAATTTCTTGATTCTGACATGTTTCATGAGTTCTCTATGCTTTCATAGATGTGGTAAATGTATCAATTTTGCACATGTGAGGATATCTTGGTCTCGTGATGAGTTAGTTTTGCAAATGATAACATCATTTTATGATTTTGAATGTGATGAGCCATTACTGATAGAAATATGTTACAAATGATACCTATGTGAAAATGCAAATGCATGTTTTCTTTTGATTTTTCAGTTATGCAAAATATATGTATGGATGCACTTAGGATGTAAAGGTAAAAATGCAAGACATGGATGCTTTTATTTTTGTATTTTCATGTTTCTTTTTTTCAATGAATGCAAAATGTATGCTATGGATGTGCAACGATATTTGATATCAGTAATATAGATGATGTAATTAACTTGATGATTCAGAAGAAGATAGAAACCATTTTTGAGCTTAAAAATTCCTTATGCTGTTATTTCTATTGATAAATGCATTATGCAAACTCTAAATGCATCTATATGCAGACTCTTAGGACTTGTCACTGATTTAGAAAATATTGCAACAATTTTATCATCCTTGGGTGCTTTTCAGAATGGATACCACCTGATAGTACAACCATCACTAATACCCACTGATATTATGATAATATGAATACTATATTTTATTTGAAATGTCAGAAATAGACTTAGGCATCAAGGCATAGAAGCCAGGATAAAAATAGTCACCTTCCTTTTAATATACCAGATTTTGATTAAGGCAAGATATTGGACCTGCAATGACCTTAAAATTTATATCCTTGGGTACATTATGATTCGTATACCTTAGTGAGAATTAGGATCTGAAAACAGACAAGGAAATTATGTCAAAATCACCGTAGTTTACACATAACAAAGATCAAGATATATGCATCTATCTACCCCTAGTAGCAGCTCTTACCATAAACATCCAAGTTAGGTGAAATTTATAGGATCATTTGGAACAATCACCATACACAGAAAATTAAGAAAATATTATGCCCCCAATCCTTGCGACTCTTTGTCTTTGCGTAGACGTCATTGAGTAACTAAGGAAACATAATAAATCATCAATTGAGAATCAAGCAAATAAAATTTACACTTACTTAGATTCCCCTAGTTGAAAACATCATCAGGACATAAAAGAATCATAATCAAACCATTTATCAAACTATGTGTTTAAGTAGTACTTGTTCATTCATCTGTCAAACACAGTAAAGATTCATCAATCAAAAAATTAGAATATAAGAAATATGGTGTTCCATGTATGTGCATTGATAGGATAATCCATTCATGTTTGCGATCCAATATGGCTTTGTAGGACCTATGTTAATGTAAATGTCGTGTCCCATGTTTTTGAAAAGACACCTTTGTTTTGAAAAAAGTGACATTATTTTGCATGTATCAAGAAACATTGCGTTCGTGAGGCAAACCATCCTAGAGAAACCTAGCAACTGCAACTGACTATGCCAGCAAAGATACCCCTAGTGTAGAATGACTTACTCCTAAGACATAAAGATAGACAAATCCCAAGCGAGGATATGATAGTCATGTAGGAAAATGAAGTCAGCGTATGAGCACAGGAAAATTTAGGAAGGCCTAGTATCAGTAGTGTATTGATAGATGGAGCATAGAACATAAGTGATGCCTGATTGCTAGGTTTTCACCACTTGGCAAGATCTTTTCTCTTTCTTTTTTTTTTTCTACCAAGATACCTGTTTTACCAGGTGCTCATCAAGGCACTTTTTTTTTCTTTTTCAATTTTTTTTCTATTTTTGCCTTTTTGAATTTTTTTTTTTGTAGTATCAAGGCGCCTGTTTACTAGGTTTTCACCAAGGATACCCATTTTGTAGGACCTTTTCCACTATTTTTGGATTTCTTCAGGATCAATTTTCTGAATGTTTTGGGTATTTTGCAAGAACTATTTGTTGTCCAGTAAGCATAGAACCACTTCAAATGTAGAGTGTTGATAGGATCTGGAAGAATGTCTCCCTTGGGTGTAGCTAATTGATAAGCTCCAGTCCCAAAATTAGCAGTGATAACATAAGGTCCCAGCCAGTTAGGTTCAAACTTTCCTTTCTGCTCCGTGTTAGGCTGGTTTTTAGGATTCTCTTTGAGGACGAGATCTCCTACTTCAAATTTGTGTGGTTTGACCTTTTTGTTATAACCTTTGGACATACATGCTTGATACACTTTGAGGTGATCAAATTCCCATTGCCTACGCTCATCTAGTAGGTCCAGGGAATTTACCCTATCTATGCGGTATTGCTCATCAGTAACCAGTCCGTGTAAAGATATTTGCAAAGATGGGATTTCAACCTCAATAGGTAGTACCACTTTAGTGCCATAGACTAGAGAAAATGGCATGGCTCTAGTAGGTGTTCAGATGCTTATTCTATAGGCCCATAGTGCCAGATTCAGTTGTAGGTGCCAGTCTCTGCCAGACTTGCTTACAGTTCTGTGTAGAATCCTGAGAATATTCTTGTTTGATGCCTTGGCCTGTCCATTACCTTAAGGATAATAGATTGAGGATCAATATTGAGTGATATGGAACTGTTCACAAACATCATCAATGTCATGATTTTTAAATTGGCCCCCATTTGTCTGTCACAATTGAAGAGGGTATCCCATATCTACAAATAATGTAGTTCAGAATGAACATAGCCACCTGTTTGCTAGTGGCTTTGATTAGTGGCACGAATTCGACCCACTTCATGAAATAATTAGTGGCTATAATGATAATCTTGTGTCCATTGGAAGAGTTGGGATATATTTGTCCAACCAAGTCAAAGGCCCATTTCTGAAATGGCCAATGTGTTATGAAAGGTATAAGTTCTCTGGCAGGAGCATGAATAAGGTTTCCATGTGTCTGGCATTTAAGACATGATTTTGAAAATTGAATAGCATCTTTCTCCATGGTAGGCCAATAATAGCCTACTCTAAGTAGTTTCTTAGCTAATGAAAAGTCATTTGAGTGTGATCCACATACACCTTCATGGACATCTTTTAATGCTAGATCAGACTCTTTGAGTTCTAAACATCAAAGAAGTGTACCATTGAGACTGCATTGATATAGGTTGTTAATTATGAGGACGCAACGTGACGCTGTCCTAATCAGGGATCTTTTCTCAGTTCTAGATAGGTTGGTAGGAATGGTTTGGTCAGAAAGGTATGCAATGATACTGGCATACTGAGATTGATCTGGGGTATTCAAGGCACATATTACCTAGTAGTCAAGATTAGCAAAGGCAGGATAGGATATTTCTTCCACCAAGAAGTCATAGTGAAATTGATGCTCCTCCAGCTATAACATGGATGCCAAGGTAGCCATAGCATCTGTAGCCTTGTTCTCTAATCTTGGTATCTGCTGGAAGGTGACGAAGACAAAGTACTTCTTCAAATCATCAACTAATTGCTTGTAGGGCATCAACTTTTTATCTTTTGTTTGATACTCCCCATTGACTTGATTGATAATTAGTTGGGAGTCACCATACATGTGTAACTCAATGATCTTCCATTCCATGGCTAGCTTGATGCCATTGACCAATGCTTCATATTCGGAGATATTGTTAGTGCATGGAAACATCAATTTGTAAGATTTGGGAATTTTGTATCCTTGTGGAGTTATGAAGAGAACCCCTGCTCCAGATCCTTATTGAGTGAATGAACCGTCAAAGTACATCCTCCAAGGATGTTCATTGAGATGCATGATTGTTTCATCAGGGAATTCAATTAGTAAAGGTTCATCATCCTAGAGTGGTGAATCAGCCAATTGATCTACAAGTACCTATCCTTTGATAGCTCTCCATTCTACATATTCAATATCAAACTCAGTTAGAATTAGGACCCATTTTACCAAATGTCCTGTTAATGCCATTCTGCTCAAAAGATACTTGAGAGGATCAATCTTAGCAATGAGCTTCACTGTATGAGAGAGCATGTAGTGTCTCAATTTCTATGATGCAAAGATGACTGCTAAGCATGCCTTTTCAATAATGCTATAATTGAGCTCATAAGTGAATAGGGTTCTACTAATGTAGTAGATAGCTCGTTCTTTCTTTGTTTCATCTTCTTGTGCCAGTAATATTCCTAAGGATGTAGTTGTTGCTGAAATATATAGGAGTAAGGGTTTTCCATGAATAGGAGCCATAAGAATAGGTGGAGCAGCCAGGTACCCCTTCAATTCTCTGAAGTTTGCTTCACAGTGTTCATCCCATTTGAATGTAACCCCTTTATGTAGTAACTTAGTAAATGGTTGTGCCTTATTTGAAAGTTGGGACATGAATCTCATGACGGACTGGAGTCTCCCTTGTAGTGTCCTCATTTAGCTGATATTACATGGAGGATTCATCTCTAGAATATCTTTTACCTTTGCAGGATTCACCTTGATTCCCTTTGCTGATACTATGAATCCTAGGAGCTTGCCTGATTGGACCCCAAAGGCACATTTCTTCGGGTTGAGCCTAAGTTGGAACTGTTCCATTCAATCTAAGATCTTTCTTAAGTCAGCAATGTGAGTACCTCTTTCTTTGGATTTAGCCAATGTGTCATTGACATAGTCCTCCATGTTCTTGTGCATCATGTCATGGAATATGGTTGTCATAGCTCTTTGATATGTTGCACCGACATTCTTTAACCCAAATGGCATGATGTTCCAGCAAAATGTACCCCATGCACATGTGAATGTGATTTTCTCTTGATCCTTAGGGGTGATCTTGATTTGATTATATCCCAAGAATCCATCCATTAATGAATACATCTGAAAGCCTGCTGTAAGATCTATGATCATGTCAATGTTTGGTAGAGGGAAGTCATCTTTCGGGCATGCTTTGTTGAGGTCTCTAAATTCTGTACAAATTCTAATAGATTTATCAGATTTAGAAAAGGGGACCACATTAGAGATCCATGCTACATAGGCAATGACTTGAATAAATCCAGCTTTCAACAACTTTTCTAATTCTTCTTTTACCAATAATGCAACATGAGGATGCATCTTTCTAATTTTTTGTTTTACGGGCTTAATCCCAGGAGCTATAGATAAGTGGTGCATAATGAGATTAGGATCTAGCCCTAGCATATTAGTGTAGGACCATGCAAAGTTGATCTTCTTCTCCTTTAGGAACTCTATGAACTATACCTTCTCTCTTCTAATAAAGATTGTGCCAGATGAACTATCTAAGGATTTTCAACAGTGCCAAAGTTTACTAGCTCTGTTGGTTCAATCAATATTAAAGATCTCTCCTGGAAGTGTTTAGGGAATATATCAAGAGTCTCATCCTTTGGCATCTCTGAGAGGTTTTCACCATTAGATACATCTTTTTTCTTTACTATTTTGGGATCTGATACTGCCATAGAGTGGTTTTCACCATCAGTCTGCTTTTTCTTTTTCTTTTTTAGTTTGTGACTAAGAAACTTTATATCCTCCTGTGACATGTTCTAGCTCCTTGCATTGTTGGAAGAAGGGTATGGTTCACAAGAATTAAGATAACAAGCTAGGGAGTGGTCATTGGGAAATTTGAGGATAGGAATAGGATCTATTTCAGTCCAATCAATCAGGTCTAGAAGTACCAATTTTAGGGAGTCAGATTCTAGGAAGGACAGCATCGTGTTATCATCCAAACCATTAACCAACATGACACGATCTATTAAGTTAATTTCTTTGATATTTAGATCAATAAGAGAGAGATCATTGTTAAAAGGGTCATTGTTAGTCATATATGGGTCAAAATCTAGTGACTCATCAGTAGAAATGTCATCATCATCCCTCTGTAAAAGGAGGCTTCTTGCTTGTAGCCTATGAAATTCTCGTAGAATTATGTATTCACCAGTGTCTTCATTAATGATTGGGGGAATGAACTCTTCTTCTACTTAAGGAGGATTAGTATCATTGAAAGGAGTGTCTGGTCATTTACTAGGAGCTGAGGAAGCTGCAAACATGTGAATTGTATCTATTCCAGTATCCTCGGAGGCAATAGATAGCTGATCCCATTCATAGTCATGAGAGTCCATGACATCATCATCAGATCAGTTTGAATATTCAACAATGTTTATTTGATGGAATCGGTTAGCTTCTTGTAGATCAAAGTGAGGTAGATTGAGGACATGTGAAATTGTGACCAATTGCCCCCAGTTAGGATGTAAATTCTATGGTTGGGGTTCCTCTTGAGTGATTGTTGCTATGGTGTCTCCTACCTCTTGAATGGGAGGTTATGATAGTAAAGGAGTGTGTAGATCCTGTGGTACCTCAAAGATAGGTACATAGCATTCTCCTTGATAATAAATATTCTCTATACCAATCTTTAGTAATCTCTCATAAGGCCATGGTTCTAATATTATCTTATCTATTTTATCACTCCCTGTTTCAGAAGGTGGACTCTCTTTTGAAGTAGGTTTGTTGGATTGAGTATTAAAACCCAGTCCTCTTTTATCTCTATTGAGGAAGAAATCCATGGGTATGGGTTCAATCATCCCTCATTGATGCAATTTTAGGGTTCACATTTACAAACTTCCTTCAATTATTCCAATAAATGTAACTATTTTGCAATCTTAAAACAATTTCTCAAACTAGGGCAGAATTTGAAACCCTCAAACATTTATTAATAACTTCCATAACTGAAACAATGAAGCAAATCCCATTGGTGGGATTCAATAAAAGTGAATTAAAAACATTTTTCCCATGTTATATCCCAAGCAATGAAACAAAATTTATTGCACTTTTTCCAAAGTTGCTCATGTTATGACAGAATTCAACCAGTCTGTACCAAAACGGCTATAGCTTCCACAAAATGTAATGAAAGTAAATGAAACCAAAAACAAAAGAAATATAACTCTTATACCTTTCTAAAAAATTAATTTTAAATTCTGTATCATTTCAAATGAGTTCAAACCAATCAAAATATCATAGAATGTGCAGGAAAAATAATCAGAAAACTGAAATATTTTACATCAAAACAAGTTTTCTTCCTTTCCAAATTCTTCTTCAAACTCCTCCAACTTACAATTTCATGTTTTGGAGACCAAATTTATATAATTTGGAATCATAATAAACCATACAACCAACTTAAAACTACCCATTAACAACTTTTAACAAATTTTTAAAAAGTTGTCACAAAGTTGTCATTATAATTTTGACAACTTTTGAACAACTTTTACAATTATTGTTCAAATATCCTCAAACCTTCAGTAAACCTTTTAAAATATGATGAAAATATTTTAAATACTATAATTACATAAATTCCACTATATTTGGATATATTTGAGTTGTTTTACCATGTTAGACTTTATCTTAACCTTATAGGTCACTATGATTTTAATGGCTTTAATAGCCTTACAAAATGGTTTGAATGGATTCCAAATATTATTTAGGACATTACATAATAATGAAACCATATTATATAAAATGTGAAATATTAAATTCTCCTTGAGACATCCAAATAATAGGTGCTCCTGCACCATACTCCCCACTTTGAAAATTTTCCAAGTCTCTTGGAAGTGTGTTTTCAAAGATCTTCTCTTCATCTTCACTTTTGGTCTCTCAATCCTTTTCCTCAAGAATGTGACCCTGTTAAGAAAAAAATTATGTCCTTTACAATCTGATTTATTCATCACCTACATTAAAATGAACACAATAACAAATTCATGGGAAAAATCAATTGATTAGTAACAAAATCAATCACAAAATTTGAGTCTTTCTCCTCAAATCTTCTTGGAAACTCTTCCCTTTTACTATCTTTTTCATCATGAATCTGATCCATCTCTATTATTTTTTCATTATCATCCTTTATTTCTACAAATACTTCAAAATCATGTTTTTCAACAATGTCCATCTTTATGGAGTCTTCAATTGGTTCAACTTTCTCATTAGATTCAGTCAACTCTTCCTCTTTTGTCTCTTCTATCTTTGTTTCTCTTTGTTCTTTCCTTATTTCTTGAATCTTTTCAGCATGAGGTGTTACATATTCTTCACCATTTTCCACTACTTCAACATCTTGAACTTCATCATCATCAAGTATTCTCTACTATATGATTTCAAGAAGTTTCTCCAACTTCTTTGTATGTGCCTCTAGATCTCTTTTCAATCTTTCTATCCTTTCCTTTCTCTTTTATTTTTGTCTACCCTATTTTTATTTTGTGAATCCATACCCTGAAAATCACCATGCATCATTTTCATAAATAAATTCATTTTCTTCTCAAGGAATTCTCCTTTCTTCCTCTTGTCTTTGATACCTCTCCCTAGGCCTTTCTCCTCTTTGGCTTACTATCTCGGTATCCAGGTTCTCTCTTCAACCTGTAAAAGACAAACACACAACCACAAAACACATTTTTCCAAGACCTTTTGGGCTCTGATACCACTTGATGCAAGTGTAGGATTTACATTTACAATCTTCCTTCAATTATTCTAATAAATGCAACTATTTTGCAATCTTAAAACAATTTCTTAAACTAGGGCAGAATTTGAAACCCTCAAACATTTATTAATAACTTCCATAACTAAAATAATGAAGCCAATACCATTGGTTGGATTCAATAAAAATGAATTAAAAATATTTTCCCCATGTTATAGCCCAATCCAAGCAATGAAACAAAAGTTATTGTATTTTTTTCCAAAGTTGCTCATGTTATGACAGAATTCAACTAGTCTGTACCAAAACGGCTATAGCTTCCACAAAACGTAATGAAAATAAACCAACACAAAACCAAAAGAAAGATAAATCTTATACCTTTATAAAAAAGTAATTATCAAGTCTGTATCATTTCAAATGAGTTTGTACCAATCAAAACATCAGAGAATTTGCAGGAAAAATAATCAGAAAACTAAAATATTTTACATCAAAACAAGTTTTCTTCCATTCCAAATTCTTCTTCAAACTCATCCAACTTACAATTTCATGTTTTGGAGACCAAATTGTAATAATTTATAATCATAATAAACCATCCAACCAACTTAAAACTACCCATTAACAACTTTTAACAAATTTTTAAAAAATTGTCACCAAGTTGTAAAAGTTGTCATTATAATTTTGACAACTTTTGAACAACTTTTACAATTATTGTTCAAATATCCTCAAACCTTCAGTAAACCTTTTAAAATATGATGAAAATATTTTAAATACTGTAATTACATCAATTCCACTATATTTGGATATATTTGAGTGTTTTTACCATGTTAGACTTTATCATAACCTTATAGGTCACTATGATTTTAATGGCTTTAATAGCCTTACAAAATGGTTTGAATGGATTCCAAATATTATTTAGGACATTACATAATAATGAAACCATATTATAGAAAATGTGAAATATTAAATTCTCCTTGAGACATCTAAATAATAGGTGCTCTTGCACCACTCATCCTATGTCATTTAGAGGTCCCTTTCCTTTGTAACCCATTTGTGTGAGATAATCATATCCCTTTCCATACTGTTCTGGGGATATCTTCACATGTTTGATCTCAGATTCCACTGGTTTTCCTTTGTAAAGACAATTTAAGACTATATATTCTTCTATGTTATCTAAAGAAGATGTGGATGCCTTTATCATGCCAATTGCCTTGTGTATTTTTGGCTCTTTGAGTGCTAGAGGTGTGAATGTTGACGACGGTTTTCCATAGGATCTTGGTGACACCGGAAGGTCTGTCAGTGAAGGAGTCAGGTCTAGTTTGTACTCTCCCATACCTTTTTCTTCAAGTTTAAAAGTTTTTCTAAAACTCTTCATAACCATAACCTTGGTTTTTTCAGGAGCAATGACATCCATAGCCTCTTTGTTGTGTGGAATCATGCTTCCTACTTTAATATTGTTGCAAGTGTAGTTGGAATCTGCAAGAATTGTCACTTCTATCCCATTATGTGGGAACTTTATGCATTGGTGATAAGTGGATGGTAAAACTTGCATCTCATGAATCCATGGTCTGCCTAGTAGAATATTGTAGGCCAATGGTAAATCTAGAACTTGACATATAACGTTCCTTTCAATTGGTCAGACTCTGATAGGCAGAGCAATAAGACCTCTGGAGGATCTTTCTTCCTCATCATAAGCTTTGATGATTATCTTTTTTCTAGTGTCAATTTTTTTTTCTTAGAGACCTAGTCTACTGACAAGATCCAGTGTACAGATATTCAATCCTACACCTCCATCTATCAATACATGTCTAACACAGGATTTATGAATAAGGACTTCGATATGGAGGGGTTGATTGTGTGGATGGGTCAAGGACTTATCATCTTCTTTCGAAAAGGAGAGGTAGTGTGGTGCTGAGAGGTGATTGACCATCACTTGTAATTTGTCTATATCAATATCTTTTGGAACATTATCAGTGTGTATGGCTTGTTCTAGGATTTCCCTATGTAGCATGGATATCTTGAGCAACTCGGAGATGGAAATTTTGGCAGCAGTTCTTTGCAATTTGTCTACCAAGTCATATTTTTCTCTGGGGATAGTGACCACATGTTTTACTGCTGGTTTAGGAATAGTTACAATAGGAACCTTTGATGTTGATGTCAGTTTTGGAGGTCCCTTGATTGTAACCTATGCTTGGCTCTGTGTTACAGCATTTGAAGAGGATGAGGCACCTTTAATTATGATCACATTGATGGATTCAGTTTTAATGCTGAGCATATTGATCACATTGTCACTCTTGGAATAGGTGTAGTTTACCTCATTACCTTTCCCTTTAGATGTTTCTCCTCGATTGTAATTAGGAAAAGATTTGTTGAATGTTGTATGACCCTCATTGGTAGTATTTCCATCTACTTTGATCTTACCTCCTTTGATGAGGTCTTGGATGACATGTTTAAGTTTGAGACAATTATTAGTCTTGTGTCCCTTGTTTTTGTGAAAGACACAATAGGAGTTATCATCCCACCACCTGGGTTTGACCATTGGTTCCCATGGTTTAGAATTGGGAATCTTAAGAACTCTTTTATCCACAAATGTTTTCAAAATAGTCTCAAGAGGTTCCCCCAAAGGAGTGAATGTTCTTTGGGGTTTTGAGGTCCATGTTTGTTCCTTGTTGTTATCATTGTTCATTTTGGGAACAGGAGGTGTCAGTTTATCTTCTTTGCTTTCTTGCATGCCATTGGTTAGATTGAATGATTTGGGTTTATAATTATTGTTAGAGGCATCAACTACTCTGTCATTAACAACATTCTTGTTTTGTTTCCACCATTTAGGCTTGGAGTTGGATTTGTTGTTCTTGTTTTCATTCTGAAGAGTGATCTCTCCCTTTTTGACCATGACTTCCTCAATATGGAGGGAATTTTTAATCATCCTATCAAAGCTAGGAGAATCTTGCATTTGTAGAGAATAGCTCAATTCAGGCACTAGATTATTAACGAAGATTTCCATCTTTTCTATTTCGGGAATGACCCTTGAATATCATGCAAAAATCTTCCTCCATCTTTGTAGGAAGTGTGTGAATGATTCTCTAGTTTGTTGTTTGGTGTTACATAGGTCCATCATAGTTACATCATGTTGGATGTTGTAGGAGTAATGTTGAATGAACCATTTCATCAACTCCTCAAATGTCTTGACCTTAGGGTTCAATTTTGAGAACCACTCCATGGCATTACCTCCTAGACTTCTTGGAAATAGTTGCATGATGTATGTGGGTTCATGCATGTACTCAATTCTTAGAGCACAAAATTCCCTTACATGGTCATGGGGATCAGTTTCTCATGTGTACTTGTCATACTTTGGCCTCGCCACATTAGGAGGAAACGGGACCATAGTGATATTCTTGTTGAAAGGAAATGGACAAATGGCATCCAAAGAGTATTTTGTTTTATGTCTCTATTTTTCTTTTTTGAGGTTGGTGAGCTCTGTTTGCATTAGATTGAGCTATTTGGTGAGAATATATATCAGGTTTGGTACCTCTTTTTCTTTGAGATTTTCCACATTATAATCCTTGGGTAACTTGACACCTGTGGATGCTAGATGGAGAAAGTAATTTTCTTTATCATCACCAATTATCCATTCCAATAGCTTGTGAATCTGTTTACTTTGTTTGAGTTTTTCGTATTCATCTTCAGGGATCTTTTCTTCACTATCTGATCCAAACAGATTACATTCAAACTTGGGTCTTTCTTCCTCTTCCGTGCCTTTAGATTGTGCTTGTTTTCCATCATTATAACCCTCAAAAGCCTTACTCCATTTGTTACTGTTGCTATCCGTTTGAGGTGAATCTAGATCAAGAAGGGAGCTACGAGAAGTTTTTCCTTTAAAATGTGGTGTTTTAGGAGGCACTTTTGACCCTTTAGTTGTGTACTGGTTGCGTCTTGTGTTAACCATGAAGATTGTTTCTCAACTTTGTTAACGTTTCCCTAATAGGGTAAGTAAGGTTTTTAGATCATTCAAGTGGGCGTGTCTAGGTAGAGGTAACTGTTTATTGTTGGTGGATGTAAATGATTCCAGTGTCAGAGGGTTAGAATGCCCTGATAGTGAGCTGGGAACCAAGTTGTTGATCGGAAATGGGTAGACCACACGTATTGAATTGATCATGAAATATTGACTAAGCATGCAAGGTAGACATTTCAAAAGTGTTTTGAAACAATAATAGGGAGACCAGAAGAGACAACAGGAACCAGCCAAAGAGAAAAAAGGGTATCCTAATCCACTGAGACTTCCTAGGAAAAACTCCTACAAATGCCTATTGTCCTGAATGCGAGCTCCCAGATGCGAGCCTCTGATGGTACCAAATACGATCCTAGAATCTGGATACGACTTCTTCCTGACCAAATACGATCCTAAATACCAAATGCGATCCTAAACACTAAATATAACTTGGGAAAAATAGGATACGATCTTATGATGTCTTTGTCAGTTTGGGTCAATTTTGAAAAGTTCATTTTCAAGGTGTGTGAAGTTGCTTGTTTCTAGATTGCGTCAAGAGGTGTCGTAAGGTGTGAAAAACACTTGTACTCTAGGGTTTGAAATTTATTGATTGTTTTGAGGAGCTTATCTTTTTAATGTTCTTTAGAGCACGTCAAACAGTTTTGCATTATTAAGAGGGTGAAACAAACACTCATTTTGTCCTATTTTCTAGGTGGAGGATGAAAATCTTTGCTCATTGACTTAGGTACACACTCAAATGCTAATCAAAATACAGCCATCACCAAGCACAGAATGGCTCCAGTCATGATGTTGTATTAGCTGACTCCAAACGCAAGTGAGGGCACAATATGATGAGTGTCTTGGGACAATTACTTTTTGCCTTGCACAAAGATTATCACCCTTTTGAGGATGAATCGGGTATTCTTTCAGTTGAAGTTGTTTTAGATTATTGGGCAATCCATTCGAAACTGTCCCCCATAGAATTTCACAAGGAAAAATTGAGGCGTATAGCCCTATGAGTACCTAAATATATGTAGTCTCGCAAGCAAGATTCAATCGGCTCCACTCTACATATACCCTGATATGTTCAAGGAATGATGTCGTAATTCCAAGAACAAAACCAGTTCTATCTTTCGAGGCTTTGGCCTATGAGGAAGCAACTATTTATAGTGAGTTGGAAAGGTCAACGTAAGACCTGTCCTCACTTGGGTCATTCCCAGAAGATTTTTTCCTCAACTGGCAGGCCCTCTACTATTTAAATGATATGTAACCAGGAATGGCGAGCTTTGGATGTCTGGATTTTTGATTCTTCTGAGGAAGAAGAGAATACTCTCCTAATCTAAGCCATTTTCTCCTAAGGCACTTAAAACAAAGTTCATTCCCTCAAGCTATGTTGAGCTTGATTTAGTTGTTCCTATTTTAAAGAAAATAGGATGCTTGAAAGGGAAAGTTTGTCCTGTTTAATTAACCACATTATTTAATGATTTGTGTTGTTCAATTTCTAATCCAAAAAGAATTAAGCAATTGAACTTGTTCTTTAATCCCACATATTTAGTGCTTTGTTTTGTTCATTTACTATCCAAAAGGAATTAAGTGATTTTTTTGCTTGTTCATTTACCCCAAATTATGTTCAATCCCTAAACTGATGTATGAGTTTCTGATTTTCCTTAAAAGGAAAAGAGCATAATCCTCTAGTCAGTTTAGTGACAAATTGAAATATGTGTTTTAAATTTTGAAAACAAGTAAACAAAGGTCAAGATGGGGGGGTTAGCAACCTGTAAAACTGAGTTAGTATTTATTTAGTTTAACTCCATGAAAACCTCCAAATATAACCTGCAAACACCTGTTAAGCTGCAAAATGCCCCAAACACCACTTTGTCAAAATGTTAGGATTAGGTAAACTGAATGCACAAGCTTATTAACTAGATGCGAGCCTAAATTTATACTAAATGCGACACAGTATACCATATGCAAGCTTTTACACCGGATATGATCCCTTGCTGACCATATGTGAGCCTAAACCAGATACAACCTAGGAAATCCCAGATGTGATCCGACTTTTCTGTGGTATGATGGCGTATCCAGGATGTGATCCTGAATGATTAAAAACAATCTTGTGACCAAATCCTGAGCATGCAAATTGTCAAAAAAGTGTTAGAAAATGAGGCCAAGTTGGAAATCGGGCCCCATGATGGGTGCCATAAATGTGCGTGTGTATTTGGGTACCTGGTAAGAGAGACACAATACATCAATAAGTCATTGCATTAGTTCAAAACGGTTAGACAAGCATGTAAAACCACCTAATATTGACCTATTGCCTACTAACTAGGAAGAGTGTGATTAGTAACACAAAAGCCCTTAGTTTATGCTACAACCAGTGACATATATGACCTAGTATGAAGGATTTTAGATTATAAACAAGCTAAAAAGATGAGAAAACATGCATTCTAGCTCTAAGCATGAAAGTAATAACAATGAAAAAGCATGAAATATGAAGTGAAATGTTAGTCTAGGATTAATCTAACAGCATAATGATGCATTTACAATATTGGAAGAAGGCTCATTTAATCTCAAAAATGGCTTCTATTTATAGAATAATGAGAGAGAGAGGGGGGACAAGGTGAATTAATGAGTGAAGGGGCTCATTAATGGAGGTGTAAGAACCATTAATGTCCAAGGCATTAATAAGGCATGGAGGAGACATAGGCTTAAGGCATATTCATTAATGAGGCATTAATGAGAGCCTTAAAGAAGCATGGGAAGGGTGTAAGAGGGTGGCTTGAGAAAGTGGACTTGGAGAGAGTCAAGCTTGAGAAAGTTGACTCTCCCAAGTGGGTTGAGTTGTTAATCATTCCTTAATGGAATGTGACAACATTAGGGGGGAGGTTAGAATTAGATTAGGCTTAGAATTAGATTAGCAAGGGGGGAATAGGTTGGGATGGGTTAGAACCCAGGGTAGAAGTGGTTGAGATAGGTTAGATTGGGGTTTAGGGGAATATTAATTAAATGAATTAAACTTATTTAATTCATTCAAAAATAGGAATTTAATTATTTAAACAATTTAATTGCTTTTTAATAATTAGGGGACTATAGCCATTTTGATTAAATTAAATAGGCTAGGGGAATGGGTTATTTTCAAGTAGGTAATTGATTACCTCCAACAACAGAAGTAGGTGCTCTCGAGTGCACTCCTGAATGACCTCCATAGCTCAATGCTAGATTCTCCTCTGCAAGGGTAGCTTTGATGACTGACTCCCTAAGGGATGTAGGCTCAAACAGCCTAACCTCCCCAATGGTGCGTTCATTTAGCCCCCTAACAAAGTGTTGAATCATAAGGGTCGAATCCTCACCATATCCAGCATACTGTTTGAGCTCGAAGAATCGACGCTCATACTCAACCAGTGATAGGGTCAACTGCCTCAAGTTGTGGAACTCATCAGCCCTTTGTTGTCTCCACTGATCAGAGAGGAATCTCTCTCTAAAATGCTCAAGGAAGAGTTCCCATGTAATGGTGTCCATCTGAAGACCCAGCTTCTTCTCCTCTATCTTCCACCATATCACTACGAAATTGGAGAGTTGCATTACTGCATACCTAGATTTAGTATTGCTACTAAAAGGATGCATAGCAAAAATCCTCTCTAATGCAATAAGCCAAGTCTCAGCTTCAAATCCTATTCCATCCCCATCAAAAGTAATAGGTGGAACTCTCATGAGATCCCTCATGTGGTTCGTTGTCGAAACCTCAGTATCCACTGTAATAGTCCTTCTTGGAGGGCTCCTAGATCTCTTCCTCTCCACTCTACCGTGCTCAGGAATATGATTCAGTAACTCCTACAACAACTGCCTAATACATGGTTCCTTTGAACCAGCCCGATGCTCTTCCCTCTGCTCATCTCTATTATCCTGATGAACACTCGTGGAAGGACTGTGGTCCCTACCCCTACCACGGCCACCCTCTTGGCCTCTACCATGACCTCTAGAAGATCTAGATTTAGGCATGAATCCTGAATCAACCAGAGAATCAAACCACAACTCAGATCCCACATTAACCCAATAACATCAAAACAAGTCAATAATCGTAAAGCAATGGTTTTAAATACATCATAGTTTTATGTCTATGTTTGTTTCAAGTTTTAAAATCAAAAGACAACTAATGGGCATACATATTTCCTAGAGCTCCCAGTGTAGAAATGTGGGCTCTGATACCAAGTGTAATGCCCCACCAGGGAACCCAGGAGAACTTAACCTAAACACGACACTAAGTTCACATAATATTTTTTTTTTTTAAAGTTTACAAACAATATTGATAACAATGTGGAAGCAACACAATGAAGTACATGACATACATGAAATACAACTCATACATAGATAACTCTTCTCGAGGGTTCCTTGACGTAGAATTACTTAAACAAACTAATCTACAATTACAATAATAAAGAACTGACATAAAGGTTACATAATCTGAAACCAATAACATACATCTTAATAATAAAGATTACATGTACATCCGATACCATAAGGTATACTACCTAGTCAACATCCACTGCACAAGTCGCAGGGTATGTAACAATACATGATAAAACAATACAATGCATCCTCCAAAGGATGATAACCAATATAAATATATGGTACAAATACACCACTCAAATAACCAAGAAAGTCTCCAAAAGACTAGGAAGCTGAAACTGCAACAAGGAACATCCAAGCATGAAGAAGAACTATCAGAATCTCAATGGTAATAAGAATCACTACCACCTGACCATGTGGAACCAAAGGTCCACTCCCACCATGCTGAGGAGATAGTAACAGGCCCATCACATGGGGTATACAACAAGAATACAAACAAGGTACACATGACCTCAAACTCCAATGCATAAGAAGATCCTAGAAGTGCTCTAATCCAAAACAAGAAATACTGAACAACACCAGAAGTAACCGACACATGTAGGATAACCTAAGTTGTATATAGGGAAGTGTCATCACATAATCCTAACCTTGAAGGTAACCCTAGTAGTATCTCTTGACTCTAGCCTCCAAGTGACACTATGTGGCTCAGTAATCCTTTCATGAAGACAAGGATCCCAAATCCCATTCTATCATGTAACAATAGTCAAGGCATGGGTAGAGACTCAAACATCTTATTAGTTCATTTTAAACCCCTTTAATGTATCATATTTTCACTCATTAAATTTCCCATGGGTTTACCTAGTAACCACTTAGAGTCCTGGACCCACATTGCAAGCCACTTCCCCACTGTACACTTAGTTAACCTACCTAGACTCAAGATCAACACATGAAGATATACATAATCACAAATCACATCCTACTCATTAAGGAGCACATAGGTTCTGAACTAACCAAACAATAACCATAGTATCCTCATAAGTCCAAACAACACATCATACCAAACTAGGTTGGGTCTAAGAATATCAGGACTATGACATCATCATAAATCATGAACTAACATCACAATAACATCATACAGAAAGTACAATCCCAAAACCTCTGGTTTTAAGTCCTAGGGTCATCTAGCCCAACAGATTCCCAAAAGCATGATAACAAGATCGAAAGGGTCACATGGTTGATTTAGGGTAATAACATGAACACACACGCCATAAAGTAACAGAAATGATAAACACTTTCCCCCCGGCCTCTGTATACATCCTAGGTCATCTAATGCCCCCATAACAATGTATATATGCAAAAGAGAACCATAAAGATGCATAGAAATAAAAATGTCCTAAAGGACTAAAAAATGAACATACATGGAGAACATCTTCATCTATTAAAACCCTCCACATGCATAAAACAAATTCACTTTATCCATTAATAGATCCAGATTAACAATAATCACTTTTGATTAATCAATCATATTTATTAGAAAATCATATTAAAATATTAGCTATAATTAATAATTATTATATTAATTTAAAATTAATATTATACTTATATTAATTTTAATCAATCATTAATAAAAATCATAATTAACATTTTAACATAATAAACTAACTCCATAATGACATGTATTAATTAAATTATAATTTAGTTATTATAACTAATTAAAACTTAATATACATAATACCCATAATTAAAATGTTTCATTAATTGATCATAAAACACAATTAAATTAATTTAAATCTAAACATATAAATACAAATTTAACAACTCATAAAAACTAAATTAAAATTAAATAAATTAAAATTAACCTAAATAAATTTAAATTAAACTAAATAAATTTAAATTAACTAAACAAATTTAAATTAATAAAATTTCATTTAAAATGAAATTAAAATAAAAAAATTACGGGGGAGCGGGTCCACTGCGGCCCCCACTCCTGGCCCTTGCAGAAGCGGGCCCCGTCGACTGCCGGCAACCCAGCTGGCGAGGCAGTCCAGGTCTATCACTGCAGAACGGCTGCGGTACCCGCAACAGTACACGCCGCAGGTGGGGGTTGGTGGGTGGAGCCCACCACCCCCCCCTAATATATGTTTTTTTAAATTTTATTTTTTCTAAAAAAACTTTTTCCTTAAACAAAAACACCCCTTTTTTTCAATAGAAAATTTATTATATTTTTTTTAAGAAATTTCTGAAAACGGAAATTACAAAGGTAAGAAGACTTTTTTTATTTTGTTTCCTTCTCTGGTAATTTTTTTACCTTTTTCACCAGACTCTGTTTTTTTTCCAGTGAGTTGATTTTTTTCAACTTATTTAATTTTTTTCCAATGAAATACATTGGGGATAAATATTTATTTTTCTTCTATAGTTAGGACTATAGGCAAGATTAATTTTTCCAATTTCTAGGAGAATTATAGGAGATCTACTCACGAAATTTTGATAGCATAACTATAATATGCTAAGAAATACATAATCATGAAAATGATAAATCCAGGCTGCTAATAAACACCCAAAAACATCGAAGCACCAATAATCCATACATTAATTTTCCTCTATTGTTTAAACTATAACAGGGATTAATTTTTCATTTTCTAAGAGATTTAGAGGGAATTTCTTCCTGAAATTTCGACAGCATAACCCTACAATGATAAGAACATATAAAATGAAGAAATTCAGATCTAGGGTATCTATAAACACCTGACAATGTAGAAACAACCATAAGCCATTTAAAAGCCAACATAATGAACATGCATTAAAATAACACAGAAAACCTCCGATCTACAAAATTGAAACCATACATGGCAAATGAAACCTACCTTAATTCCAATGCAAGAAACAAAAGAATATAGCTTGAAGGATAAAAGAAATCTGAAAACCCTCAAGCCCAATTCAACCACAGATCTAGTAACTATGAAGATCTGAGCATACACACAAGCAAGAGAGAATCTTGAAAACTTCAAACCAACCAGGATCAACAACAATCCACAATCCTTCAAAAACCCCAAAATCACCAAGAGCTCTCCAAATCTCAAAAAGCTATTATGAGATACTGAATGACCAATTCCCCTTAAAGAGATTCAAATTCCCCTAATCATGCAAAGGTTGATGACAAATCCCAAGTAAATCCCTAATTTAACTCAACTTGAAAATTGAAAGTAAATCCAAATTAAATAAATAAAATATGCTTTATTGCCACAACTCAACTTTGACTCCTAATTACAAGTTGAGATATTTGAATTTGAAAATACT